>JAIPRM010010256.1:0-13936 GCA_025469315.1 Stegophylla sp. TES_Ste_2020
TTTTCTAACATTTTTTTTTCTCATTTATTTTTTATATTATTAACTTCCCTCGTTCAGAATCGTTTTATTGAAGAAATGATTTATCGTTTCTTTAAAATTAAATACACCCGACAAGAGAATCCCACCCATCGTGCGAAGTATGTCCGGCTTTTATAATTATTTATTTGTACACGATGCGAGGCTATTGTGAAATTTACAGTTGCACAGTACTTATTTTTTTCTGCAGACACACCGCCGTTTTGTATCACATTTTTCGGTACAAGTGCACTTCAAAAACCCCGACCAGTTCCCAGTGACTGTGCATTTGCAGCGCAAATTCATTGTGAACTATATTAATAATTAAAATATTAGTGACATGAGACATCTGTAAAACTATATAATTAAACTTTAAACCTTTCCGATTTTATTGACAATCACAATAATAATAATACATGTACAACGAAAATGTAACGCAATAAATGTTCATGAACATTTGGGTCACCCCAACAATGAGTTTTATCTAATTTATTACCACGCTGGACAGTAATATTTTGTACAATTTGACACATGATTAACGAAATGATGCCAGGGAATGTATAAAATAACTAGATAAAATATAAATTATATACACTACCACCTACACGTTTTAGTTATTTTATAAATTATCTAGTTATTTCATAAAATAACTGATTCAACACGTCTTTAACTGTAACATAATAATATATAATATTTAAAACGATAAAATTCAACGTAACTGTGATCATATAGAGTTCAATAATAAGATTGATTTTACGCGAATTGCCACTCGGCGAGGGGAGAATGATGGTGAGGGGCGAAGTGTCTTATGCGTCTCAAGAACCGTGGTTGTTCGCCGGTTCGGTGAGACAGAATATTGTATTCGACTCCCGGTGGGACGAACGGCGTTACAAAGAAGTAATTATCAAAAAAATCATTTGAGTTCTATTCCGTGTCGATTAATAAACCCATGTGATTGCTTTTAAAAATATAGGTGATAAAAGTTTGTGCGTTGATTAGCGATTTTGAACAGTTTCCGTGTGGCGATGAGACGACCGTAGGAGAAAGGGGAGTGACCCTGAGCGGAGGTCAACGGGCTAGAATCGGTTTAGCTCGGTACGCGCATTGCGAACATAACGACGAAGGGAATTTCCGGGAATTTTTTTTTTTTTTTATATAGTATTTTTCAATATTTCAGAGCCGTTTATAAAGAAGCAGACGTTTATTTGCTGGACGATCCTCTGTCGGCCGTCGACTCTCGCGTCGGAAAACATTTATTCGAGATGTGCATCAAAGGCAAGTGTCCTATACCTAACCTATAAAATGGAAATTTTAATTCGTCTTATATTGCATTATATTGCAGATTTCCTCAAAGGAAAAACTCGTATTGTCATCACTCATCAAGTACAATATTTGACTCAAGCCGATCAGATTATTCTGATGGAACATGTAAGTATATTATATTAAATTCGAAGCAAAACGAAGTAGTTAGAATTTTTACAATGATGTTACTTTTTCTTTTTTATCTGTGTACACTTTTTCGTGTGAAAATACCTATCAAAAAGTGTATATCAGCAACTATTTGAAATCGGGTAAGCATCTGCAGGTTGCCACTTTAAAAAAGGCACTTTTTAGATTCCTCAATTCTTCATTTTTTTTTTTTTTAAACTATCTAAAATTTGACAAAAGAGATTCGGAAAACATTATCATTTATTGATCCAAACTTTATGAAAATTTAAACATTTTTGCGTAAAAAAAACTTTTATAATGCGTCAAAAGATTTGTGGACATTTTTCTAAAAAAATTTTCTCATTTGTTACTCTTTTCCTTTTATTTATTCATTAGATAAAAAAAGTAAAGTAATGAAAAATATAAAGTTAAAGTAAGTAAAGTAATTTAAAGTAAAGCAATTATGAGTAAAGTAAAATGAAGATATGTAAATTAGATTAAAGTAAAGTAAACGAAAGATAATTAATGTAAAATATATACAAGAAAGCTGAACATACAAACACTGTGGGTATTCTTCACTCCTCGGATCAGATATTTTGGGTGTGTTGAAAATGAAGACTATTGTTGTCCTATACTCAGAAGCGAATTATTGAAGAGATGAATTATTTCTTAATCGTTTCTTTAAAATTCAACAAACCCATCAAAAATATGTGACCGGAGGAATGAAAAATACACAAGGTATTCGTATGTTCAGCTTTTTTGTATACATTTTACTTTAATTATCTTTTATTTACTTTACTTTTTTTTTTAATTTAAGTATGTCCGCCTTTCTATTGTCTATACTTAATTTTAATTATCATTACTTTCTTTATTTAATTGATTGTGATTACACTTTAATGGGAATGGCAATAAACTAGCATATCGTGTAGGTACTATAGTATATACCAATTAAATATTACGTCATTGTGGCCAAATTTTTTCCCCCAAATGTATGCTCCACCTGTATAGTTATAGACGAAACGACGATAATGAATTAAAATTATAAATAATAGCTTTTTTATAATGAAATATAATGTGTTGAATTGCATATGAAGTCAATTTTTTTCGAATGATCTAAAAATTATTTACATACTTTTTGAAAATCATAAATGTGAAATTCTGGCATCACCCTCCTCCCCCGTTTTAATTGAACAACATTATTATGTATTTAGGGCAATATAACGGCCGTGGGTTCTTATCGAGAAATAATACTGGCTTCCGGTTATGATATTGAAAAAGTAATCGGATCTGTAGAAGAAACCGCGACCGATTCGGAAGTTGTTGATCAATCGAACGAAATAACCGGTGAAAAACACGACGCGTCGTCGGGCGCACAAGAATCGAGTGAAATAAACGTGTCGACCGGTTCGACGGAGGGAAAATCAAACGGAGCTGAACCCGACGACGTGGCCGAATCCCGGTCTTCGGGACGAATCACCAAAAACACTTACTTGTCTTATTTCTCTGCCAGTGAAAGTTTATGTACGGTCGTCACGAGCTTGTCGTCGGTCATCGTCATTCAAGTGCTGGCGACCGGCGTAGACCTGTGGCTAAATTTTTGGTACGCCTTGTGCGCGCACGTATTTACGGGCACACAACAGTCGTTTTGATTTGTTACATAGAGATGCCATACCGTATACTGTTATACGTGTATAATGAATTGAAGCAATCAAATGGAATACGCTAAGAGTGACCGTTTTGAGAAAAATGAAATTATTTTTCTTATTTGGTTGGTACCGCTTAAAATAATTTTCATATTATCATATTAGATAAGATATACGAAAACTATAACGTATTTTATTTTTAAAGTGTGATAACAGTTTAAATTATCAGTGATCCGATTGAGTAAGGGATACAATATTTCGACACGGTAATTTGATTCTTTTCAATAAGTCACACTCTAAGCGTATTTCATTTCAATGCTTCATACTGGTACACGTATGATTTGTTACGATCGTCGTTTTAGGTTGTACAAAGAAGAATACGTGTTCAATAACGTGAGCGGCGCGTCGGCTCATCGCGCGGAAAACGAAACTTGTGAAGAATTTTCCTTCGCGTCCGAAGTGAATTTACTTTGTCGACAAGCATACATAACCGTTTACGCGGTATTGGTGATCGCGTTGGTAACCGTTTGTGTGGTCAGGTCAATGGCGTTCACGTCGATGACGACAAACGCTTCGCTGAATTTACACGACGGAATGTTCAACGCTATAATCGGATCTCCCGTGTATTTTTTCAATACGAATTCAACAGGTATAAAACTCGACGTCACACGTTGAATAGATCAGGGGTTCACAATTAATTTTAAATCGGAAACCAGTTCAACCCCAGTTGGCATTTTGACAGAGAATCCGTTAGTTTTTTACTTAAATTTACACACTTCAACGCCTACATAATAATTATTATCAGTAATCTTTTCGCAATATTTTAAACTACAGCGTTTATCGACAAAATAACACTATAATCACTTACCTGTATAATAGAAATTTAAAATGTTCATTAACGAATAACGATGAACTGGAACGTTTTATTCTCAATATCACAAGTCGTGGTCCAATTATTGTTATTAGTGATTTTTCTATCAATTTCGATTTATGATTGTCTGGATAGTTAATGATAATATGATTGCCTCCTATTCATAATTTACACGCTTTATGTGGGAAAAAGTTCAGCTCGCAAGAGGGACACAACTGCTCACCCTGCCCTTTCTCACTTTTAGTACAATACGAATTGAATGGAATCGTGACGAGTATAATAACACAATTATGTTTAAATGGAACAAATCTACTTTACCGGCCATTCATTTTTCTTTTAATTTTTTTTTTTTCAATCTATAGTACTTCATATGCTGATTACGAATAGTATATAAACATTTTGCCAGCTGACACTTGGTTTGAAAATTACAGCCGTTTAAAAAGATGGCAAATTCTAATGATTTCACCACATTATCTATATCGTATTTCACGCAGTCCTTATAGTAAGTCTATGCAATTGTATATATTGAATAACTCTATGATAATGCAAGTTAAAACACTCTACAAGTTGTATTAAATATTGATATTACGTTAGTCTAAGTAAAAATAATGTCCTATTCATAGGCGCAATTAGAGGGGGGCTTGAGGGGGCTAAGCCCCCTCAAAAGTACTCATAGCCCCCCCCAGAATTTTTGAGAATTACATAAGGTTAATGCTTTTTCGGGGGGCTAAATTAATAAGATAAAAATATTAGCCCCCCCCCAAAAATGTTTTCCAAGTTGCGCTTATGGTCCTATTCCAAAAGGACATTTAACCACACTAGTAGTACCTGCAGACAATGGTGTTATTGATAAGTTTAAGTTAAGGTGTACAGAAAAAACGCGAAATAGCAGTATAGTTATAATATGTAGGTAATTAAAGATAAAATAAATTAAAACAAATAAATCATTTCATTTTTCATGTTGGCTCTCGGACACCTTGGCAGTGTTGCCTGCCACCATAACTGTCTATTCGTAACATTTAAAACCGTGATATGCACTTGACAGCCAGTAAAGTTAACGTACTGCAGCGACCGTGCGAAATCATTAAAAATCGCCACTTTTAAACGACTGCAAGGTTTCCAAAATAAGTACGAGCGAGGCAAAATTTCTATATTTTCGTAATAAGCATACGAAATTCTATTGATTATTATATAAAAATATCTAAAAAAAAAAAAGGGTGGTCGATAAAGCAAATTTATACCATGTTTAGGACAAATTTTGAATCGTTTCTCTAACGACATTGGAGCGATTGATGAAAGTTTACCGATGAATTTCTTGGAATTCTCACAAGTAATACAGCTTTAAATTTTTTTAACTGATAAATTGTCCTTTGGAATACACAAAATGTCTGAACTCGTATTGGTAATTTCTTCAACAGATAATTATGACATTGTTGGGAGTAATGTTCGTCGTCATGTTCGTCAAAATTTATCTATTGATCCCAACGATTATGTTCGGACTCGTATTATATGTCGTTAAAACGTTATATTTTCCGACGTCACAGAGTATCCAACGATTGGAAGCCTTAAGTAAGTAGTGACCTGTAAATTAATTTCATAAATAACTATGCGATGTACAAGTACAGTTTTTTAAACCGTTTTTCCATTTACATATTGGTACCAGCACGAAGTCCTGTACTGGCATATATGAACGAATCCTTACAAGGTTTAACGACGATCAGAGCGTATAAAGCGGATAGTTTTGTTTCCAAAGTGTTTAACTGTCATCAAGTTTGTAAAAATTAAGATCAATCGTTATATTATATGCTTTAGGGGCAAAGTGGATTTTCGGGTGTAAGAATGATCTATTATTATTAGTATATAGATTAAGAGAGATTGATTTCCATTCTGATCAATTTTTTCTGCTTTAAATATTATCGATGTAATAATTTTCTTATCTTTCCTTAAAATTATTTTTGTACAAAGCAACGAAAATATCTCAAATATGTAATATATATATATATATATAAAAACATTTATTTATCAAATTTTTGAGTCCATTATTTAGTTTTATTATCATCTGATTTAGATATATTTACACGTAGAAAACGTTTTATTCATCATATTATAAATATTATACATATATAGAATACGTTTAAAAATGTATAAAACTTCTAAAATTCAATTTTAATTAAAAAGATTCTTATTGTAAAAAATTCATACTTAAGTACCAACTTCTCAATATTTGCAAAATAAATCTAATAATAACATAATATTTGTGCTTAAATTTATTTATTGGCGCTATATTTTATTTTTCGCGTTCAATAAATTTTTATTTTATGACTTTCATGAATTAAAAACTTATGATTGCAATTCAGTATAATATTACATATACAAAGAATGTAAATTATGGTCTTTTTACTCTTATATTAAATTTTTCATTTAAAATAGAGATGTATTATGTACACAAATATGTAATACGTGTATAAAACTAAACGTGTAATAGATGAGTATTAAACATTTCATACACCGGCGTTGGTTATGATCACTGGACGCAAACCAAACCCCCCTAAAAATCAACTAACATTTAATTATAAAACATGCCCCTAAAACAAATCATGGCTTAGCACCTGGATGTACTCGTTATTTTCGATATAGATGTTATGATTTTTAACAGGACTTACATTCTTCAGCATTATATTTGTCGATTTCTTCGAAACGAGCATTCGGTTTCTGGTTGGATTTAATTAGCTTTTTTTACACCAGTATTGTAATATTCACCTTCCTGCTGATTGGCAAGGGTATGTGCTAAAAGAAACATTTTTCATGCATCCTTCCGATCAACAAGATTGGAGAATATATTTGGAGAGTAATTAAAACATTTTTTTTTTTCTTCTCGTCCATTCTGCAGATACTTACGGAGGAAACATCGGTCTGGTTATCACTCAATTAGTGGGGCTATTTGGAATGCTCCAATATGGAATAGTATTGTCGACGATAGTGGAAGACCAAATGACTTCGGTTGAAAGAGTTCTGGAATACAAAAACTGTCCGCAAGAAACTAATGACGAATCGCCTGAGGGTAATAATAATAAATATTATGTATCAATGTATAATATCCGAACAAGATACTGTTGGTTGGGTTATAATTTTTCGTTTCTAGTATTAGGAACGGTTTTTTTTTTCGGAGGCATACGTCAGACAACCCCTTCAAATTACTTCCCAACAACAACCGTGAAACCGAAATGTCTATAGAATGATGTAATACCCCAATTAACCACAATAGGAAATAAAAATTTTGGTTATACTCGAATTGTATTTGAATTTAAAAATAATCTGACAGATCATATTTTGGTTATACATTAAACGAAGATTATTAGAATTATTAGATATTTATTTCATATTTGTTCGTTATAGTTGTTCATGTTATAACTTTATATTCTGTTTTATTTGCTATCATGTGACAACTCGAATTTAACCGAATAAACTTATATTTAAAAAAGTTTGAATTAACGCTAGTAATTTTTTTAAAGATTAAAAACCCAAAATATAAGGTCGCACAGTCCTGCGAACACAGGTAACTGATGTGGTTGGCAAATAACCACTCACACTATCTTGTTGAAGAATAAATCTTTAGTAATTAATTATTAGTGGTCAACTCAAACAATTTAAAAAAATTTATGAAATTTATGAAATCTGAATAATATTAAAATAAACTGTTAACTAGAACATAATATTATCTCTAAATGTCGGTTACATCGGTTGAATTATACTAATTGACACACAATTGATATCCAAACTTTCATGACTCATTACCAAAGTTAAAATAACAGCATTCTATAATTAATTAATGTACTCGTATACGCATTTTTTCAGTCAAAACAGCACCAAAAGAATGGCCAGATTCGGGCAAAATCGTATTTCAAAATTTCCACATGCGTTATAATCCAAACTCACCATACGTTTTGAAAAATCTCAATTTTGAGATTCAACCGATGGAAAAGGTATATTTTCGAAGTAACTATTACGTTATAATATTTTCATTGTCGATCAACGGCTGCACACGAATTGCGTCCCCCGTCATTTTTTGAACTACAACACGAATTACGTTCAGTATTCTTTAAACTACTACATTGAAGGTTGCTTCGCTCCGCAGCTCCGTTCAGTTCGCAAAACTCCCTTCGCACTTCGCGCTTGATTCAAGTCGATATCAACACTTAGCTTGCTGTGCAACTTGCAGGGGACATTTTGGTTTGATAATCAATAATAAAAAGATTGGAGAGTACACTTTTGAAAAAGTACAAAGTTTTAAGTATCTTGGCCCAGAACTAAACAGCCAAAACAACAATCATGAAGAGATTAAGAAACGTGTGCACTATCTAAATGCCTCCGTTCAAAGCTACTGTCAAAGAGATAAAAAATGAGACTATACAAATTAATAGCAAGACCTATTATAACATAATATGCATGTGAGACATGGCCAATAACGTTAGAGGACGATAGAAAACTGGCTATAAAGGAAAGAAAATTTCTAAGAAAGATATGTGAACCCAAAATAAATAACATAACACAAAGGTATATGAAATAAGATCAAGCGAAGAAGTATATAACGCCTTTGGAGAACCAAATATAACCGAGATAATTAGATCCAAACGACTAAGTTGGCTGGGTCTCGCATACTAAGTGCTGATATGATTGCAAAGGAGGTCTTAAGCTGGATTCCAAGAGACCCTTGAGTAGACCCAAACGAATGTTTCAAAGGATCTAACAACGCTAGGAGTTGAAAATTACACGGAGCTGGCAATGGGTAGAGAAGCGACGCTCAATGTTATTGCAACGTAGTTGTTTAAAAACCACGGGACGCAATTCGTGTTGTGCTTATCGGATCAAAAATATTCTGGGACGCGATTCGTGTGCAGCCCTAACCTAACCTAACCTAACCTAACGTTGTACCTACTACTCCTCTGTACGCGTTTAGATCGGAATCGTCGGCAGAACCGGTGCGGGCAAATCGTCCATAATTCGCGCGTTGTTTAGACTAGCTGTAAACGAAGGAAAAATCATTATTGACGGCATTGACACGAGCGAATTGGGATTACACGAACTCAGGTGTAAATTGTCCATAATTCCGCAAGAGCCGTTTTTGTTTTCCGCGACAATGCGCAAAAATTTAGATCCTTTCGACGAACATCCCGATCACGTTCTCTGGAACGCTTTAGAGGAAGTAATAACAATTTTTACTTTTGGTTTTTTCCATACGCCGCCGCGCAAACACACATTGTTGACTAACGACACCTAATCGCGATTTAAGGTCGAACTGAAAGTCGTGATCGAGAGTTTACCCGAGGGCATAGATTCAAAAATGTCCGAAAACGGATCGAACTTGAGTGTCGGTCAAAGACAATTAGTGTGTTTGGCCAGAGCTATAGTGCGAAATACGAAAATTATCGTACTGGACGAAGCCACGGCCAACGTCGATCCGCAGTAACGAAATAAACACATACGAATTACCACCGACGATAACAATCATCAGGGCCGCATTTTATTGTTTTTTCATCCGGTGTAACAGGCGATTTTTATCCACTCAATCGAATTGCCCGTAGAGGAAATCAATAATCTCACCTACTGTGACATGTCAACTATATTACTAACCCACTTAATACTACCAGGGATGGCTTTAGTTCTTTGTCAAGGAGGGCTAATAATTTTTAAAAAGTTCTTAATCTTATCTGGTTCATGGATCCCTTTCAACTAAAAAATTTAACTACAAACCCTCCCCCCCAAAAAAAAAAAAAAAAATAGTAAACAAGATATTTTGAATTACTTTTTAATAATAATACTGACTTATCTATATCAGACTAAAAAGACTAAAAGTTCATAGTACAAATTTGTAGTATAAATTAAATATAACAGTTTCTAATAATTTTAGTCTTCATTCATCGCATAATTTGAAGACTCCTTAGGGCTCCATGGTTAAGAACCCCTGGTTTATATAGTATATACATACATAAACTATAATAAAATTAATTAGCAATTGTTAAATAATACAGTAAAAAAATAGTATATTAAGTTACTATTTAATATATTTTAGTGAAAAATTAAATAGAGTTTTATATATATATATATAATTTATATTATATTAAAATATAATCATGAGTCATGACCATCCATTTTTGAGAAGTTTAAATCCTGAAATAAAATTGTTAAGATTTTTACTATTGAAGTTTTGAATATCATACGATATAATATATTATAAATTATTCATTTAAATTACCTAACTTAGTTGTTGTTATTTTCAATATTATATGTATAATATTATATCAATTAACCGTGGTTAGGTTATTAGTTATCAATTAATTTCGATCGTATTGTACAATATATTATACATAATGTCATTATGGAAAATATTAAAACGAAATAAAATGCGAAATGTCTTGGGGAGGGGCATCAGCCGTTAAAAGCCGCCACTGAATACTATTACGACGGGTTATTAATTACAATCTAAATACCCATGGTATGAATTATGTCCCCGGATTTTTTTCCTGTAGTAATTATAATAAATAGTATTTAGTGTTCATTTGATTTTGCATGGGAACAAATAAAATTAATTCAAACTAAACACGTTTAACTACTAACATCTAATTGGTGTCTAAGTTTAAAATAATTAATTTTTGTAGAAATAAGTCTATTAATTTTTTAAAAAGTCCTTGCCTCTCCCTGAAAAATCGTGAATAGTCGCCCATGGAAACACCGTCAATGCGGTCCTGTCAATAACAATCAATAATTATTAATTTAATCGTTTTTCAATTTTTATTTTTTTTCTTCAAGAACCGATGCGTTGATACAAAACACAATTAGAAATAAATTCCGATCGTGTACCGTGCTAACGATTGCGCACCGTTTGAACACTGTTATGGATTCGGACAGGATACTCGTGATGGACGACGGCATAGTAGTCGAATTCGATCATCCTTATAGTTTACTGCAGAACGAAAACGGCTTTTTGTATTCTATGGTCGAACAGATGGGTCAGGCTACAGCCGATATGTTGCACGGTGTAGCTGCAAAAGTGAGTAAAAATTTGTTTTTACTTAAATTCTTTTAACACTATTTTTTTTTACGATATTTTGTTTTTGTCATTTCCATATGTAACGTAAAGATGATTTATTATAATTATTTATTTTTTTTTTTTCTAGAGTTTTAATTCTTCACAGACAAGGCTATGATCTTACCGAAATAGACAAGTCTGGTCACTGGTGACCAAATAGATTTTTATCGTTATTTAAAAACCTTTTTTCTTTATAAATAATTGCCCACAGATATACAGAATTCTTTTTGAATTTTGAAAAATTAATTCAAAAATAAACAAAAAGTTAAAAAGTTTTATAAAATTTTGTTAAACTTTTTTCAAATATTTTTTTTTTTTAAAAAAAAACATTTTAGGCTGGAAGTGGGGACGGTAGTGATAGGGTATGGCAGAACGATAATCGGTTTTTAATAGTATTTTCAAATTTGTACTACATTAAAACACCGGGTGACCGGCCTTGTCTGTTAAAAGTTAAATGTATGCCCGAGGAAGATTGTGATCGCTTCCGAATCACTTATTATCGATGAAGACCAGTGGGTGTACACAGTTCTTGTATTTTTAGTATGCCTAATTATCAATTATTATAACAGCTCTCTCAATTTTTTTTTTGTGTAAATATATTTTAATGTATAATTTTATTTACATATGAATAAACGAGTATTAATTGATATTTTTGTATTTCGACCTTTTTATAATTTGTATATGGTTTAAGCAAAAATTTTAAATTTGAAAATGTGAAAATAACATTTTGGACATTTTTCTAACACATCTTTTTTTTCGTTTAATTTTTTTTCCTCTATTCATTAGATAAAAAGTGTAAAGTAAAGGAAAACAAAGGAAAGAAAAAGAAAGGAAAGTAAAGTAAAGCAAAGTATAGACAAGAAAGTCGAAAATACTTTGCACCACGGATATTTTTCGCTCTTCGAGTCAGATACTCTTGGTGAGTGTGTTGAGAATGACGATTATTATTGTTCTTTATATTATTAACTTCTTTCGTTCAGAATCGTCTTATTGAAGAAAAATGATATATCGTTTCTTTAAGATTCTATACACCCACCAAGAGTAACTGATCCGAGGAGCGAAGAATATCCGTGTTGCGAAGTATGTCCGGCTTTCTTGTATATATACTTTGTTTTACTTTAATTTTAATTTTTTTATTCATGAATAATTCACTTTATAATTTTTTAATAAAATTATCCTAAATAATAAACTAGAATCGTCTGTCTGAATATTATTTATCATTCCTTTAAAATTTAATACATGTAAATGTTGTTTAGGGTAGTTAATAGTTAATATGTCCTAAATCTTTATTTATATCGAAATTAATATTATGGTTATTTTCTAAAATATGTTTAGCGAAATTTGAATCAGAACTAGTTTTTTTTTTTTAATTTTGGTTTAGATATGTATTCAAAAAGAAATTAGTTCAACCGATATTTTTGAAACTTTACACGAAATTGAATTGCACATGACTTGATCTGTTATCAAATAACAATCGTTAAACATATTGAAAATCACTATTATTGCATATTAAATAAAGCTTCGCTCAGAATGGCTTTATTGGAGAAACGATTTTTCGCATAAGGTGCGAAGAACATTCCAAGGTGAGAAGTGCACACTTTTTGGTTTTTTTTTTCAGAAATAATTGTGATTTAAAGTTTTATGACCAATCTAACAGATGCAAACTGATTAAGGGTGGGAATAACGTATGAAGAGAGGGAGGCAGCAATTGTTTCCCTCACACGACGATCATCACCAGACGGTGATGTTAAATTTTTTATTATATTAGTTTTTTTCTCAATATGTATAATGTCAGTCCTTTTTTTTTTTTTCATTATGCCTTAATAGTAAGAGTGCTTAATTAATTATATTTTTTTGTTAAGAAGCAATGATTTACTTGTCATCTAATGATTACAATAGGGGTAATTTTTACACTATAAATTACAATATTAATATATTAATACATATTACTTATTATTAAAAATAAAATACATGAAATTAACCTTTTAAATTTAATAACTAATTATGAGAATACATTAACAACCATAAAACTACATTAAAAGAAAAGCCAGTGAATTGTGATCACGAATCACAATCAGCCCCTATTTTTTAGTGAACCCCGACACAAAATGTGTAATCCGAAATTGGAACTGTGCAGTCCGGATTTGAGTAGTGAGTATAAGTAAATTAAACACTTGGTCAAAATCATGGTCTTAAAAGTTTATCATTATTACACCTAATTATAAAAATAAATTTTATGTTTAATTGACTTTGAGTAATCTTCCTTTTTTTGATCCTTATTCAATTCATAATGGCTAACTAGTTACAAAACAAGTCTGGTAAAGTTCATTAATTGTTTCTAAGATAGCGACGGTATGAAAGTGTTACCACGGAAGCAAATTCGGGTAAAAATAATTAAATAGATCCTTAATCTTTTGATTAATTAATTTTAGAACAAAAATATATCCTGCATATTTATTACTAGGCACCAAAGAATATAACAAAAGTATGTGCAATAAATAAATTTCACTTTTTTAGTATTCTCACATAAGTATAAAGTAGGTAAACCATTACGTGGTTTTAACATAAAAAGAAATAATAATAATAATAATAATAAATCAAACATTTCATATGACTAAAAAAGGTTTTCCCATAATAATGATATGGTTGTATGAGGGCAGCGGGGTTATGGCTGTCTCTATATCGTCTTAATATACAAAAAAAAGCCGGACATACTTCGCACGATGGGTGTACTTCACACGACGGGTGGTATTCTCTTGACGGGTGTATTAAATTTTAAAGAAACGATAAATCATTTCTTCAGTAAAACGATTCTGAACAAAGGAAATTAATAATATAAGAAAAAAAAAATTTTCGAAAAATGTCCAAAAATTTTTTTCACATTTTCAAAAT
>JAIPRM010010257.1:0-13936 GCA_025469315.1 Stegophylla sp. TES_Ste_2020
AATTCAAAAAATGACCTCTTTAAAGTACAATCTAGAGGCAAATCCGGTTTCAAAAAGTTATTGATCGAAACTTTTGGACAAGTATTTCTATACGAAAAGTTGTACACAGAAAAAAAAAATAAATAAACATCATTGTAAAAACACTAGCTTCTTCACTTCATTCAGAATCTAAAAAAAAAAATACAAAATCTTTTATCATTCTAGTTTGGTTCGTTATTTATTAAGACGTATTTATTGTGAAATATATGATTTGAAAACGCTGTACAATTTCTTCGTCATCAGAGTGTCGACGACAGCGTGTAATAGTAGTTTGTTTGTTCAACTTGAATAAAAAAAAAAAAAAAAAAACATCCCCACAGGATATCTGCCGAGTGATTGGATGTGTCGGGGGCACTCGTACCTTTTCGTTCGTCTCGGTCGGCCGTGTTGTTGTACGTATTGTAAATTTGAAAGCGGTGATAAATCATTGTATTTAAGGGTGGGGGGGGAGGTACGGGGAAAAAATCGATTCCTAACGTACTTAGATCGGTGTAAATCCATTGTATTCGGTAACGCTTGCCGAACTTTTCCTCCGTAGTAGTAAAGTAATCACAAAAAAAGTATTTTTTCAGTTGTAAAGATTTTCACTAATGAAAACGTCACGAGCAACACAGCAGCGCTAAATGCGTATTGTTAGAATGCAAGTCTTATCCCGCGTGTAGTCAAAAATTATGTAAAAAAAAAAAAAAAAAAAAAAAAAAATGAATTACAACGCCGCCGCGCCGCGTCGTACCTACTCTGAACGTGACTTAACTTCTGAACGCCCATTAGGAATAATAAAAACGCTCGTCCAAGGTTTCGGAGATATTTTAGAAATCGACTTCGTACTCAAATAGTAGTAATCTCGCGTCGAATCTCTCTGATTTTTTAGTCGAATATAAAAGTCGTACAATATTATTACGATGCAATAATCGTTTTTAGGCGTGCTCAGACAATTTTGGCAGGTGGTTCACCATTTTTTTTTAAAACTCACCATATTATACAGTTTAATTTGCAAATTAAATATCAAAAATCAAATATACGTATACGCTATAATTTTACAGCTTATTAAAACTATTACCTATTACAGAACAGTGAGTGAACACTAGCTATTTTATCCCTATTGTCACTATTATTGTTTTATAGTTTTATGCGACTGTGTGCCATTGTCTTGAGTATTCTTCAACTGCTTCGTTATACTTCACATTCTGAAGTAGTAGCTGTCATAATAATAATAATAATATATATATATAATAGAATCAAGTCCTTCTCTCGACGTACAGGATGCTGTACAGGATGTTTTTACGATTATTAGCTTTGAAAATTTATACGCTCACGAGCACATCTCTTCACTGATACGGCATTACAATATATAGCTGTTAACTATTTTTATATTATACACTTTATAGTTAAATAAATTTTAATAAAACATTTCACAAAAACGATCGATCTATCCCCATATGTCAGTGTGAACCGTGGCTGTACTACAGTTTTTGTACTTGAACTTGTTTTATTCACCTGAAATATTTTTAAGAAGTTCGACATCAGTTTCTAATCCGAATATTAATTTCGATTGGATTTTCTAAAACTGTGAAATATTCGTTTGTCGACTTGCGTTTTAAAGTGTGCAAGTGAGAACGATTTAAAAAGTTGTTTATTTTATCAATCACAAAAACGATGCTTATAATAAAAACAATCCTTTGACCTGTTTTGTATGCACTATCCGTGGGCCGTGGCCTGGGCACGCTTATAATAATAACATTAATATTTGTACTAATCCGTAAACCGAAATACATTTCTGATTTTTCCGTTGTAGTCAAAACGTTTGTGAAAAGCAGCGAAAAGCAAATCTCGTAAATTCTTTAACAAAGGTGTTCAACAAATTCTCGAGACTCTTGTTGGTTTTTGTATTACATTTAGCATTAAAATAAAATACCATAATTTATGAATCGGTAAAAATTTGGAATTCCTAGGATCATTATTTTTCCAAATTATCACCTAAATCAATTTTTAGCATAAGTCAGCGTTTACCTACTAGCTGTCTCCGTTTCTGAAAAATGTATCCTTAGTTTTCTCATGATAAACGATCATAGCTGTGTAAGTTTGACGTTTTTTTTTCAACTAGTTAATTTACTCCAATATGAAAACTAATAATAAAGTCAATATAAACGCCGATTTTTGAGATTTTCAAATGGTGTTAAAACGTGGTTATTGTTTAAATTAGTTTTCATAATAGATGAAAATAATGATTTAAGTTACAAATTATTTGTTTCGTATAGTTACAAATATAAATTTAAAAAACTCGTTTATTTACAATACGTAAAGTATTCATATCATTTAATTAGTAATTATTTACCTGAAATGACGAAAGAGAAATTTAAATAGATTTATTCTATTGAAAGATTTCTGAAGTTGCTAGTTTGGGACTTTTTGTTTTTAAAATGTTAAATTTGATAATTTCATGAATAATTCAATTCAAAAAGTTGTAATAAAACCAACTTTTAATCTCAACTTTAACTGATTTATATTAAATTATTAATCATATTTACATTTTTTAGAATTTTGTTTGTTAGTTATATTTTATTACCGTGTTCAATTTTAGATTCTGAATGGGAGCGTAAGAGCTAGCGTTTTTACAATGATGTTTATATTTAATTTTAATTTTTTTGATGTGTACTTGTTTTCGTATAAAAATACTTGGCCAAAAGTTTCGAACAGCAATTTTTTGATGCGAATCACAATTCGCCTCTAAATGGCACTTTTCACAGATTATTTTTCGAAATTTTCAATATTTTTCTCAACATTTGGGAAAAACTACCCATAATTTGACCATAAAAGACCGTGGAACTATTTTCTTTAATCCAAAATTTATGAAAATTTAAATATAGATAGACAATAATATTATGAGAAATATTTGGTGGAAAAAAATGTTGAAAAAGTGAAAAAAAATTTTTTTTTTTTTTTTAATATTAATTTGTATCATGTTTAAATATCATTGTCTTGAATAAAGTAAAGTTCTGCTCAGAATCGTCTTATTAAATTATTTATTAGTTGCACTCGTAAAGAGAATCCAACCCAAGAAACGAAAAATACCCATGGTGTGATGAAGTATGCATCTCATGTGTTTATTTGTTAATCATTCTCCACGTTTCCAAATATGTTCTAGAGCCAACAATTATGTTTTCGCTTAGACACTGGGCCAAAACACGTGTATTATCTATAGTCAGTAGTTATCTATAATTCTATGATAAAATTTTGTTTTAATATAACTACTCGCATAATATTTGTATGGTAAATAATTCGTTTTAACGCACTAGTTTGTGATTAATTAGAGCTTATAATTTTGAATACGACGTGTGTATTCCACTATTATATTGAAAAAAAAAAAAAAAAAAACAAATTTATTTATGCGTTATTTAAAATCATCTTAGGGCATAAATATGTGTATTAAGAAACACATTTTTTTAAATTTCTATTTATATCACGTTTTAGGTTGCTTTTAACTTAATCGGTCTAATTTGACTCGCCTTAATCGTTCATTTCTCGAGGTTATATTTTAAAATGCCCAACAACTTCTGGGCACCGCCGAAATTCGTTTTAAATATATTCAATTTTTTTTTTTTTTTGTGTTTAACTTTACTCATAAATATTTAGAAGCCTTAATCACTTGTGAAAATCTGTGAATAATTACCATAGCATTAAGTTCTTCTCGCGAGTACGTCTGTTAAAATGTCGGAAAAAACAAACGCGTTTTGTATTCTAAACGTTCGAGCGCTTCCTAAGTGTTACTCTACGATCCGAGTGTGTGATCGGAAAACACGTTTATGGAAATGCGGAATTAATAATTTATAAATTCCGTGTTTTGGGGTACTTCGGGGGGGTAGAACGTTTCTCAAATAATATAGACGACGTAATAAAATTAAGTGCTATCTACACCCTACGTATACGTACACTTCGTCGAGGACTTCATTTACCCCGGGTATAAAAATATTTTATGTACATATTATGTGAGGTACCGGTTTAAGATTATTCTAGGCTTAGGGGAAAATATTTCAACCCCCCCCCCATCAAAAAAAAAAAAAAATAATAATAAATACAAATTTACATTATATTTAAATATTTCGAGCTAGTTATGAATAATACTTAAGTGCATGCGTATTAAATGCATAATTTATAAACCTCAAATTTAAAATGCTTATTATTTGTTTAAAAATAATTTTAAATAATTCCTAATTTCAATTTAATATTCTGTCTAACATTTAAATTTCTGTAATTAATATTAGACAAAGAAATTTTTTTACTCAAAACTCTTTTTGACTTACAAAAATCTTATACTGCTTCCCTCATATCAATTTTTTAAAAACTCATGACCTTATTTTGGGGGATTGGTATAATGGTTATAAATTACCGAATGAATTTTTAAAAGGCGATAAAATTTGTTTAATTTCTTGTAAAAATAAAATGTATTTAACACTACAAGACAATGTTTACTTATAAATTGAAATATCTTCTAAAAATATAATTGTACTTAGATTATACAAAATAATTACACGAAAAATACCCATATGACTGATGACTGCGTTGACGTTGATGTTTTCCAACTATTGAAATGAAATTTGGCCAGTGGATGTGTCATCGTCAGTCTTGAACATCCTTTTTCACATGTTTCTAATTTACACATACATCCTATACATATTATTTACAATATAATTCTGTATAATATTACATTTGGCATCTTTTTTATCAATGAAAACACTGATGACCTTTTTTTCTATTGTTAGCTGTGTGTATTTAGAAAGGAATATAATTAAAATCGCCCTTCAATATTAAAAAAAATGCTCACAATGAGGCTGTAGAGCCCAGGTTGGGAACCACTAATCTAACCGAGGAGTGGTGCTAATGATAAAATATCTTCACGTAAAAATACAAATTCCTGTCGTCATGAAATTTGAAAATGTTTTGCGTATACAATTTGAATTTTTTTTCGACATTCGCTTAAAAATATTATGAGCTATGAAAAATCTCCCTCCCTCCTAAATTCGGGGCCTAAATTATACTGTTGAATGTCGGACTCCGAAGAAGCTGACCATATTTTTCTTTTATCCTTTTCGATCACTATATTATCGTTGCGACGAAGACGACGATAAAATCAAAAAATATATAATATATCGTATGCAATAATTATTCTCGTATATATAAAACAAACAGCAATAACTGTGAATAATCTATGCGCGCGCGCCCTATATATCCACTCGGACTGTAATAAAATATCTTAATTCGAGTCATTCGTATGCGACGAACATTTTTCTCCTTTTTTTTATTTTTATGGTATTTTTATGGTATTTTTTTCATTTTTTATAATCCACACGCTGTTGCGCGTCACACGCGTACGAATAATAATTATTATTGTTAGGTATTTCAAGGGAATTATTATATGCGTCTTTCCGATTCATTTCGCTTTACACTGCGGACTCATTTGAAATTCAACGACAACTCTTTTATTATTATTATTATTATTATTATTATTTGTTATATAACAAACGCAATGTGTTTACGGTGACTGAGATCAATGGAAAATAAAAAAAACATTACGGTATAGTGGTTAATGATTACAACTATATGGTTAAAATAAACATAATATTATGGTGAATTATTTTAGGTTAGGAAAATAAATGTATAATATAATATAATGTAATAATATTATGTATTGTGACGCAATGTAGTGTAGTGTGGTGTATTATAAGATGATGCGATGTGTATTTGACTAATATAAAAATAAAATGAAAGTCAATAAAAGTGTAGTTATTTTAATATTTAAAAACTGTTATTATTTTATGAAATTTGTTAATGTATAAAGAAAGGAACATAAACAAACAACGTTTACACACTTTACACACGTTTACATTCGTATATATTGCGTCGAGAACACGAGAATCCGACGAGACTAATATATTTTCAACTCGTAATACATAATAAATTATTATATTTTTGCGAATTGACTACAATGTTCACGTCCGTGTCCGATTATTTTAGTAATTAATATCAAACATTTACTTATTTTACTTTTACTTTTTTTTTACCTAATTGATTAAGATAGGCGAAAAATTAATAAGCAAAAAATGTCCAACATTTTTTTTTCACATTTTCAAAATTTTCATTATACCGAAATATTTCTTATATTATTGTCTAACTATGTTTAAATTTTCATAAAGTTTGGATCAAATAATGGTGGTTTTCGAGTCTTTTTTTGTCAAATTTTGGGTATTTACCTTCATTAAAAAAAAAAAAAAAAAGAATTGAGGAGTTGAAAAATTACCGCTTTAAATTACCAACTATAGACAAATTCGGTTCCAAAATGTGGCTGATCGTGACTTTTGGATAAGTATTTCTGTATGAAAGTGTTTACAGAAAAAAAAAAAAAAAATAATAAACATCGTTGTAAAACTTCGTATGAAGACGTTATTTCTAAGGGAATATGGAGTGCCGTATAGTTGCGAAAATATTAGATTTTTTTTTAAAACCAACACTCCAAAAATAAATTATTGACTTGCGAGAAGACTTGTTTCCTTGAACACTTATTTTAAAAGTGCGTAGACCGAAGAATTTTGAGTCAAACATTTTATCGAAACTGAAAAAATCTGATTATCATCAAAATTATTACACGAGAACTAATCATCTAAAAATGAGTATCTTTTTGAAAATCAACATGTAAACTGACTGAAGACGTCGAGAACACTTTACGTAGAGCAAAATAAAATAAAAAAAAAAATTAGCCAAAGAAAGCAAGTGCAATTTTTCGCGTTTAACATTTTATTTAATTCAACATTGAATTGATTTTCAATACGGGTCGATAACAGTTTTTTCTTTTTAATAATCCTTTTTAGTAGGGTTCGAGAGTTGTAGGATTTGCATGTTTCGATTGGAATTCGTATACTCCACGTTTAACAGCAGTCGAAGCTAAAAATTAATTTCATATGAGTTTGAATACATTTAAGTTGTTTTTTTTTTTGCATAACATTTTGATGAATTCGCAATAAAAGTGCATGTATTTGTGAAAATTATAATTTTTCTTAAAAAATTAGTAAAAAAAAAAAGGTAAAAAGGTAAACATTAAGTACAAAAAAAAAATAAAAAAAAATGTGTATTTCGATGATGAAAACTATGATGGCGTTGGCGTCGTGATAAGAAAAGAAAAACAAAAAAATATGCTATTAGCGACATTGTGTATGTTAGTAATATTTTGTATATTTCATACGCTGTTTTGTATAATATTTTAAATTTTTTTCACGCATATTTTGCGTTTTTTTAACTTCAATAACTTCCGACCCCCCCCCACCCCCCCAGTGATATCATGTATAGGAATGGACGGTTTAGGTGTACACAAAATACTATTCGTGGACAAGGTGGTGATCTATTGCATTAATGATAATAACGACATGAAAGGACAGGAAAATAAAAACGGTTCGGTTGTGTTAAATGTTGTGGAAATGCAATTATTGGTGTCCGTGAAAGATATTATACGGTTTGACGAGATATAAATATTTTATTTGTTGTGCCAACAAAATAAGCTAATGGTCGCAAAAATCAAACCGGGTTTTATTGAAAGTACAAAAAAAAAAAAATATTTAGGCACGTACATTCAATGATAAAAGTTTATATAGGACATAATTTGCACCATTGGTATTCTTCGCTCCTTGGGCGAGACTTGGTGGAGATGTGGTAAATTTCAAAGAAACGATCAACTAGAGGGGAATTCTGCCTAGGGGAGAATTGAGATACTGTACTGGGGGGAATTCAGTGATGGTGAAATAAAGAGAATTTTTTTTTTTTTTTTAATTCTGTTAAAGAAATAAATTTTGAATTTACTTGTATACCTATTATTTAAAAAATATTAACATTTTATATCATTATTTCTGTTTTTATATTTAAGAATTTGATCTTATATTTAATATTATGAATTAGTAAGTTGATTTTTATCTAATTTAAAAAGTAATGGAAATAAAAAAATCAATAGTGATTGTTTAATATTATATACGTAGGTAAGTATAGTACAGTATAACTATAAGACGTATACTTATAATATATATATATATATATACTTATAGTCAAAGGCGTAGCCAAGGGGGGGCAGCTAGGGGCAAATGCCCCCCCTGATCAAAAGCGTATGTTTTTAATATGTTGAATATCGAATATTTTAGTGATTTAATTAATAGGTTCGTGTCTAAATACGTGAATAAAACGTAATCGGTAAATTGAATTGGAATATTATATCTATAGGCTGTAATCAATTTTCGACTGCACAGTGATGTATTTTTCCCCGGGAGAAGATATCGTTGATTATTATCGCAGAAAAGCTTTCTATTGTTTTTACAATGAAATATTATTATAGCACTGAATCAACAATTTAGATATTTAGACCATGATATCATTAAAAAGGTATAATACTACATGCTACACGTATGCAGTGCATATGTAGGTATTTACAATTAGGCTGCGCGTAATAGCCAAGGGATTTCAACGGAAATTGTAAATTTTTTCTAATAATCCTGGTTACGCCCTTGCTTATAGTTATATTGTATAATTTATTTGTACAACCAACAATTAAAAAAAAAAAAAAAGTCAAAACTCTAATTTAAGGGGGATAAAGTTTTTAAAAATTACAAGGAGGGGCAAGAGATTTTTAAAATTAAAAAAAAGTTTGATAACCATTGATCTAGAGTTAAATTCTAATCGAAAAAGTTATTGCTCGAAACTTTTGGGCGAATATGTCTATACGAAAAAGTGTTCAGAGAACGGGGGGGAAAAAAAAAATAAATAAAAATAAACATTTTTGTAAAATCATACGTATATGCTTCTTCAACCCATCGCTCATAATCAAAATTCGTCGAAAATATTTCTATCCCGTATTTACAAAATTCAAACTTACAGTTTTTTCTACTTGAAAAACAGTCAATTTTTCATCGCTCAACGTATACCATTTTTTTTCCCCAAAACCATCGTTTCGTATGAATGTCGCGATTATATTTTAGTGACCGATTTGCGATTCACGGCGGCGCGGCGGCGTCTGGACGTAACACGAAATCGGTCTCTCTCGTGAAATTAAAATGTGAAGCAATAAAACAAGCCAGACACACTTTGCACCCGGCTCGAGTGCCATACCTGAACGAGGAAAATTATATGCATACTAATCGCGTGCAGGGTATAAATGAAACACATAATATACCCATCGAGTCAGCGCGTTAGAATGAATAAAATATATAATACATAAAGTGCACAGTCCCCCACACGTTTATGAATTTATTTAAAATGTATGAACACTCCGAATTAGTACTGCGCTATCCTAGATGACTATGATATGTGCCGAAACATCAATAAAAATGAAAATTAATAGGCAATAAAATTAAATAAAAACGTAGTACGCTCTACACGGTATCTATTTTCGCTACGAAGAAAATCTATAAACCATAAAAATACGTTTTGGGGATTTAAATAAAAAAAAAAAAAAAAAAAATCGATGTTAAAAGTTATTATTATTATTATTATTATTATTATATAAATAAAGTAACCGTGGTAACGAAATATCTTACTGGAAATCCGCGAGAATAACAAAAACGTGTTTTCAGTACAAAAACATATTTATTTTCAAAGAAATAATCCCTTAATATGTAAAGCGAGAAATGGAAATGTTACGAAGAAACGAAATATCTGCAAAATTTCAATGTGTACAAAGTTTACTGTTAAGTTTTTACCTACACAACATTAATTAATCGAATTTAATAACAATTACATTAATTTCTAATAAATTCAAATTTTACTTATATTCAACTTTCAGATTTATTTTGTAAATTATTAAATAATCCAAAAAGATTATTCCTAACAAATAAAAATAGTTTTATTATGTGTGTAAGAAAATAATAAAATAAATAATAAACATCATTATAAGAGCTTCTTCACTCCACATAACAACTAAAATGGAAACGAAAATGTTTTATTCTCCAAAATCTGCTCAAGGACTCTGTATTTTACGATTGACCCCATTATTAGTATAATAATTTAAAATTTCTCGACTCAATTAGTACGCATTGCTAACAACCTGGGGCTCGATTCGTTCTGAAAAGGTTTTTTCGAGACTTATTTTGTACGTGTCTTTCGCTCCTCGTGTACTACAATATAGGTTACTCGTGGTGGTTGTGTTGAATTTTCGAAAGAAACGATAAAACATTTCTTAAATAAAACAACTACTCAATTCGGAGTTTCAGCGTTAAAAACAGGTCGATTGTTTTCAGTATTATAATATTGAGTAAGTCGAACAATTTATATCCACGTTGATTATTCGTGGAAATGATCACTTTTGCAGTTTAAAGCTTTTATAGTTAAAAATCAACTTCACCGAATTTAACAAAAATGTAAAATATAAATAGACTTATATAATACGAGTAAGCTTGTTTTACCTTGAAAAATAAATTGACACGGTATGAAATAAAAACGAAAATAAATCTACCAATTTTTCTTTTTTTGTCGCAAGAGTCATTCAAGTCGTAACGAATACCAATTTTGAACGCTTGTTAAAAATAACACATAAAAAAATCTTTCACAAAAAATCGTTTTTGCCGGAATTAAAATTAAAAGTTTTATGAAATTCTGAATAAAAACGAAAAATTATCGAGAATTTAATACAGTATTTTAAAAAAAACAACTTAAAAAACGAGACATTACTAGAATTCTATCGCAAAAGTTTAAATCAGTCAATTTTTAAATTGACCTTGACCGTTTTTGATATATATTTGGAATAAGTCTTTGCTATTCGAGCCGAAAAAATGTATTCATCGATACTGAAGTATTTTTTATGAGAACATGCCTCGGAGCAATGTATTTTATTACATACAGGGTGTCCAGTTGAAGATTTGTCAGTATATCTCCTGAGATAAGAAAGATAATACATTTTTTCTTTTAAGATTCACTGAGACAAAGATTATTAGTATTAAATAGTTTTATTGAGTTCAATATTTTCGTAAAAAATATGGTTTTTATTTTACTATTTTCGAAAAATTTTTCGATAGTCTTATAGAGTTCATTTTTTCTGATAATTTTGACGTTTCTATGTATAATTTTCACTAATATGATGATTTTCAATAATTTTTTAGTTTTCAAAAAATGTGTATATTATTAAAATATTGCCCTATAGATTACCAATTACCTATATCGATTTGATTTAAGGTGCTTATAGAATAGGCAATTTTCTAATAATAAATATTACATTTTGTGAAAACTAAAAAATAAAAATCATTAGGTCAATGAAAATCAAAAATATTGAAACGTTAAAATTTTCAGAAAAATAAACTTTACGAAATGGCTGTCTCAAAATTTTTCGAAAACAATTACAAAAAATAATAATTTTTACCATATTTACCAAAACATAAAATTTAATTGAATTGAATTTGTATTCGTTGTTTCTGTGAGATGTATAAACAAAACATAATTTGATTATTTTCATTATCTCAGGAGATATCACAATGTGCAAATCTTCGGCGGGAGCCCTTGTACATCAGAGTACGAGCGAAAAAATGTATCTGAAAACGTAATTTTTAATCTTTTATTTCTTTAAACATTCAAAGCTCGGCGAACGAAAAAAACAAAAAATAAATAATGAAAGTACAATGATCAATCATCGTCGGCCCAAAGAAGAAATATTTTAGGGATTAGTTGCGAATAATATATTATCTACCGACGACCAAGTAAGGTATGTAACGTAAATCACGAAAAAAAGATAAACGGATTTAAATTAAATTGGATTTTAAATACACCTCTCGGTGCTTATAGATTAAGTGGTTTATTTTTATTGTTATTATTTTTTTAATCATAGTTTCTGAAGTCGAGTTTCTCTCTCGTAAACTGAAGTTTACATAATTTAAATGAGAACTTTTCTTCTAAATCACTTTCCAAACAATTATCCTCTCTGTGTTTTGTAAGTAATTTTAATCATAAGATTATACTTACGTCTTCGTGAAAAGTATCAGCTCTAATTATTATTTAGCATTACAAAAAGTGATGATTAATTTCAAATTAAATATTTTAATTCAAATAATGTATATTTTATACGACATTTGTTGACATACGCGGTGTAGTAATATGTATTAAATAAATATTACTTTACGTTTTCTATTTGTGTCCTTTGTAATAATTTAAATTGGTATTGAGAAATAATTTTACTAGTCGAATTCGCTGAATTCAAGCGTAGGAGTGCCCAAGAACCGTTTCAATCTCTATAAATAACAAAACGTTTTTTTTTTTCATGGTTTCCTGTTGTGCACGTTTTTAGATGAAGATTAGGTGGAGTCATCCCACGACAAACCCTCCGTACATACGTCACCGTATACCTATACTCACATTTTATATTTAATTTTTTACGAGAACAAATAATGTTGATTTATTTTTTCTCCTTAATTATTACGTTTGAATAAACGTGATCTTGACTCGTTACAGAAATAGCGTTTGCCTTTTCAAATTTTTCATTCGTATTTCCTTTTAGATTCTGAACGAAGTGAAGAAGCTTGTGTTTTTACAATGATGTTTATCTTTATTTTTTTCTGTGTACTACTTTTCGTATGGAAATCCAAATCCAAATCCAAATACTTATCCAAAAGTTTCGATCAGCAACTTTTCGAAACCGGATTTGCCTCTAGATGGTACTTTAGAGAGGTCATTTTTTGAATTTCTCAATTTTTCAATTTTTGGAAAAAACTACTCAAAATTTGACAAAAACGACTCGGAAACAATTATTTTTTGATCCGAACTATATGAAAATTTAAACACAGATAGAAAATAATGTAAGAAAGATTTTGGCGCAAGAAAATTTTAGAAATGTGAAAAAAAATGTTTGGACATTTTTCCAACATTTTTTTTTCTAATTTTTTTTTTTTTTTTTTGTATTATTAACTTCTCTCGTTCAGAATCGTTTTATCGAGGAAATGATTCGTCGTTTTCAATACACCCGCCAATAGAATCCCACCCGACGTGCGAAAAACATCCTCGACGAGCGAAGTATGTCCGGCTTTTTTTTTTTCTTTACAGCGCATAAGTAACCATATTGGTAACAGTGATCTACGCGCACTCCAAATTAAATTTTTCTCTCGTCATCTCGCGTAATTATCTCGCGTAACGACGTATTGTATTACGTTATTATTTCGTCTCAAAGTTAAAACAAATAATTATCGAATGTGAATCGACGTTTCGTCAATTAGTTATTGTGTTGCTAATGATAATAATTTATCGAAAAACAACGTCACGATAATATTAACGTATATGAAACAATAATTATTTTAACAGTTCTAATGGACGTGTGTCGTATTTGCGTACGGCGGCGGCGTTCAAACATCATGACGTTTCAGAAAACGTTTTTCATCGAAATCCAATATCATCATATTAAATTGATTAAATTACTTTACGAATATTGTTATTATTATTATTATTATTATTATTGTCACTGTTCCAAGTCACGGCTAAAGACGTTATGCGAGTAGTTCGTGGAAATCACGTTCACGAGCTTCCCGAGTTTATGTATAGTTTACATTACGATTTTATGGCAATAATCTAAATAATAAAACGGGTTCGAAATTACTCATTTCATATTAAACTTGCGCGCGCGCAGGTGATATTTATAGCGTTTAATAAACGTGCGCGACAAGCAGAAATATATTATATTTTTTTTTTAAACGCAATTTACTTCTTCTTGACATACGAGTAACATTATCGAAGCGAGCATCAAAATTCTATTGTTCGTATATAAAGAATTGGTTTTTTTTCGTAGGTATTCGTTTTTCTAGTAGTAATAACCGGAGCTGTGAATGTAATGTATTTTTTTTTTTTTTTTTTTTTTTTAATTTTTGTTTTTTAAAAAAAAAAAAATTATGGAAAAAAA
>JAIPRM010010258.1:0-13936 GCA_025469315.1 Stegophylla sp. TES_Ste_2020
ATAAAAAAGATTTTGGCGCAAGAAAATTTTGAAAATGTGAAAAAAAAATTTGGACATTTTTCGAAAATTTTTTTTTTCTTGTATTATTAACTTCCTTCGTTCAGAATCGTTTTACTGAAGAAATGATATATCGTTTCTTTAAAATTTAATACGCCCGTCAAGAGAATACCACCCGTCGTGCGAAGTACACCCATTGTTAAAAAAAAAAAAAAAAATGTTTTTTTTTTGTACTTGGACTACATTCAAATTGTATTCCGTGTCGCGAGCAACAAATTGAAATAAAGTCGTAAGGTAGAGGGAGGGGGTGAATAATTAAGGAATACAAAAAATTAGAAATACATTAATAATTATAACGACGAACAAAAGGAATATTATACCTATTTTACAGTGATTTTAGTACAATTTTTTAATTAGAGGGATTTTAGTAATTGAGCATTTTTTTTTTTTTACTGTTTTACTGAAATCGGGTTTTCAGTTATTGAGTGACGATACTTACTTTCGATATATCATCAAGGTGAGAGTTTTAGTTATCCGATTTCTATACACAATTTTTTCCATATTTCACCTTTTTGAATATGAACAATATAATATTCGAAAGTACGGAAGTAAAGATCGGTTATTCAAAACATCACTTTTGAATAAAATTGTTATTCTTGTAATACCGTGTAGCACTACATAGTTGCTAATCTCAAAATATATAATCGAAAAATAATATTATTATTGATGATTTTTGAAATACGAACCGGCCGTTAATGAAAAAAAAATAGAAATAACACTCCAGGCTAAGTTTATTTTATTTTATTATATATATATATATATATATTATAATAGATTTCTTATTTTATTAATAACTATTAACCTTTAAACATTTTATTTTGTTTTATTTTGAACGATAATCATATTTAATTAGTCGTAACTAGTGTCGTGAGCACAAGAACACTCTGAAAATATTTTCGAAAAGATTATGATCATTACTGAGCATGCGAATTTTCTCAAAGAAAAAAAAAAAAGAAGTAAAATGGATATACTTTGCACCTTGGGTATTCTTCGCTCTTCGGGTGGGATATTCTAAGTGAGTGTATTGAATTTTAAAGAAACGAGAAATCATTTCTTCAAGGCCCCGGTGTACACTTGCAATATTTTAACGCACGGCACTACTTCGGCACCGCAAAGGTGGCCAAATGTATCCAAAATCTGATAGACGCACGTCGTCACAGCTTTGCCGTTTTACAATAATATGTTTTGTACTCGATAATCGTATATTTGTGTGTATGTGTGTGTGTGTGTGTGTGTGTGTGTGCGCGTGTGAGTGTCAGATAATAAATGTTTTTTATGAAAATTTTTAAATACAATAATAATAATAATCTAATTTTAGAAATTCATAAATCATCAACAAACTTTTAATTGGCATTTTTGAGAGTTTCATAATGATATCGACCGAACAGATTATTTTTTATTCGCGTTTTATATGCGAAGTGTGTAATTTTTTTTTTTTTTTTTTAAACTAATGATTTCCGTCAAAACTCTAATAGTTATAAGAGAATAGTTATACGAGTTAAAATCGAAATGCTCGAAAATTGGAGAATATTGTCAAGAATATTTTCCAAAAGATTATTGTGTGAACACTACTCGTAAACAACTTTGCCGGTCATTCGATTAAACGGTAACCTGCACGCGACGGTTTTCGAATTTGAATAATTTATCAACTCGTCTGGAATTGAAACGTCAACGTATATGGAATAGATATAGTGTTACATACCCGTGTACGTATGTATTACATACACGTAGTCCACGACAGTTCTCCAGAACGAAATTCTAAAACAAAATGCATATTTTACTTGGAGTGGTGTACTCACACTCACCCCCTACCCCCCGTGTCGCGCGTGGGTCACGATTGATATTGTTATTTTGTGACGCGAGGATAACTTTTTATATATTTGGCACCGAGATAAATGCGTTAAGGATGCGCGTCCTTATGAAAATTGAGTATTTTTTTATTTTTTTTTTCTGATTGATTACACGCAGTTGCCAATGCGTAATATTATTATTATTATTATTATTGTCTCGAACGAATCGCTTGTAAAATTATGTTTCGGATGAAACGTCACGGCGGCGTAACGTATCGTTCGTATCTGGAGAAAACAAAAACGCTTAGTTTTTTTTTATTTATTTTGTTTTCGAAGAAGACACGTTATTCGATTCGTGTAAACCCGTCTAAATTTCAACAATCCCATGATTTATAGGTCCTTAAAAATTTAACAACGTGCACCGTACTTGTAATTCGATTATCACTTGAATTGTTTTTTTTTTTGTATTTTGCACAATAGTTTTGTCTCACTCTTATGATGGCGAAGAATTATTTAGATTGCCCAAAACGATTTCTTTTATGGACAAAGTACAAAAGTTTCAGACGTTCTTAATTTGGGGGCGGGGGGAGGTGTGTTGTGAAAAATTGTGACTGTGTTATAAAGACAATATCAATATTGTCGAAGAAAATTCTCGAAATAGTTAATGAGTTCATAATGTTAATGAGTTCAAATAATAGTAGAGTATTAAATAAAAATAGTTAATGAGTAGATGATAAAAAAAAAAAAAAACTAATAATAATGAAAATGATTAAATCGGTGGAGTTTACACACTACCTGTTGACGCCTTTTTTATGACCACATGTGGAGTTTATATAGTATTAACTTTTTCTCCAACCATAAGTGACATATGCCCTACAAAAATACATAATATTATACATTGGAAAATTAGAGATTTTTTTTTCTCTATAATAACAAATTTTCATGAAGAAAAAAAATAATAATAACCAATACCGAAAAAAGTAAATTTCGGAATGTGTCATTTAAATCTCTTAAAATATTTCCAACATACATTGGAATTTTGCCTGTAATGATAATATTGTATTGATAATTTATTAGAAATATTTAATATTGCTAAAAAATTTATCAATCGTTTATCGTTTACATGCAAATTAATCGCGAATATTCCTACGTGATAGTATGCAGATCAGTGTCGGTGGCATTTTTACACGAAGGGGAGGGGTGAAAATTCTTATCAGTCTACAGGTACAAAATGTGTTATCTCTTTAACTGTCACCTACATGTAGAAAAATTCCACAGACAAATCGGATGTTTTTTGCACAAATACCAAAAATTATTTGACTATTGAATATTTTCGAAATTTTCTTGTGTTAATTTTATCGCTGTTTTTAGTGATTTACGATTTAGGAAAAACAAAAATTACCAAAATTCTGTAACAATAAATTAAATAACATACACTTTTTTGCGTACATGTTGAATATAGGTACGTTTTTATTCTTATACACAAAGAAATAGTCGGACATACTTTGCACCATGGGTATTCTTCACTCCACAGGTGGAACTTGGTGATTGTGTCACATTTTAATAGAACGAGAAATAATATTTTTCAATCCAACGATTCTGAGCAAAGGTTTAATGTAAACAAGATAATTTTTTAAATAATTATAAAATGTATATATAAAATTCATTATTATAATATATATATATATATTTATAATGATAGTTAGAGGTGTACATTTTTGAACTTATGTATAAAACTAGTTTAAAACATATTTTGTTTTAAAAAAATGTTTAAAAAACACTTTGTTTTTTAGTTTGTGAGTTTTAAACATAGTTTCAAAGTGTACATGCAACTCTGTATTTAAAATGCTTTTTTACAGATTTTTTTTTGCTACAAAATCTTATTTATCACTATTACTATATACTTATATACTATTATATACTTATAAATGTTTTTAAATCATATTTTAATCTTCTCTCTAAGTACAATAATTAGAAACAGTAAAATACAGAACTATGAGAGTTGAAAATAAAGAATTCCGACGGCGATGATTAAATGCCATTAATTCATGTCTATTATGCATATTATATTATTATCATGACACTTGTCTATAGCCGAAAAAATTTGCATGATAAGACGTGATAACCAACACGGGTTATGCGACACAATAATGTCCCGTACCCCTCACTGCCCGAACCGACCAAACGATTTCCCGTATGAAAAAAAAAACAGAACACACGATCATTCTCGTAAGTAGTGTGTGGTTAGTTAGAGTTCCATTGAAACGGAGCTAATTGGGGTTTTGCAATCATTATAGTATTTTCACTTGTAAAGAAAAAAAAAAAAAAAACAATAATTCAAAATGAAAGCAACTGCGGCGGTAACAATGATTCTGTGCTTTATTGTCACATTTCATTCGAGTAAGTATTAAGTATTTTTCCAAAATTTTTATTCGAATGTAAACTATTAGAATACAAGGGATAATGAGAGACTCTTTTACAAAATTTTACCTGAGGACAAAATTGTATTATATTAATGCGTTGCGATTTGATAGGAATCAATAGAAAATCCATTAACAAAAACACCATACACTTTTTATGTGATTTTTTCGAAACACGTCATACGCTTTGATTGTCATTATTGTAAAACTCTAGACACTTAAGTAATTTGTACCCCTTGTCTTCTAAGCTCCTGTATTATGCTCAAGGGCACAGATATTATATTTCAAAAGAACAGCTTCAAAACATTGATATTCTATTAATATATTAAATTTAAATTACATATATAAATTTTTTATAATAGGTGTACTTAGAGTAAGTTTAAAAATGGGGTTATTTGTTGTTTGCCAGCAACGTGTCCCTTTATCCCCAACAAATTTCGAACAATTCATATTTCGTTTTTAGATTCAGGTCGAGATTTAATCTCGCTATTTCCAGAACATTCTGCACTCAGAAGAAAATATAATACAAAAAATAATATTCTTATGAACTCATATATTGAAATCGAAATTAAGTCCTTAAAACAGAGTAAAAAAAAATAAAAAAAAAAAAAATAATATTATTATTCTTAAAAGTCAGCCAATTGAATTCATTTTAATTTGCTATTTCATTAAATACAATCTACAGTTATTTGGTTTATCCTCTCTCCTTACAAAAATTATCACTCTTTGCTCTTTTATGAGTTGATAATTTTTATACTTTAATATATTTTAATTATTCATATTATGTTATTTTTACACGATTATAAGACGGTGCAATCGTCGTCAGACAGGTAACTTGTAAAAAATAAATCAATAATTTATAAAATTGTTCTAAAAAAAAAAAAAAAAAAAAATACCCCGTGTTTGTTTTGAGGACAAAAAGTTTAAATTACATTTTTCAACACCACAACATAAAATTATTGTACGTAAAACGGTTAAGTATGAAGCGATTAATACAGTTAATTATTTATTATCAATACCGTCTCATTATTTATCACTTTATCCAAAAGCTGTAAATATTTTATGTATGTATATATATTATATATATATATATTGTTTATAAAATATTATTATATTAGTTTGACTAATTATTTTGTAATAAATACATCAAATTTGTGTTGTTTTTTTTTTTCAAATGATATCCTAATTTAATTCTATTAAATTCAACGTACCTCTAATTTTGTGATTTTATCAACAGGCTATGCCATAACATGCAACCAATGTCTATCTGAAAACAATAGCAATCCAGAATGCGAAGAAATTTCCAATTCCGCATATTCGAAGCCGTGTGAAGCCAAATATAATCAGTGCGCTAATTATAAATGGCGTCGTACGTATACTTACTGTTATAATATTTGCATTAACATAATACGTATAACAAACAACGGGGTTTAAACATTTTATATTTTATACTTTTGTTCAAAACAGGTTTTAAACACCCAAATTAACCCGAAAAGGTTTCAAAACGTTTAAGAAAAATAATAATTTAAACAGCGTGCAAAAAAAAAAAAAAATATGACTATTGTTTAAAACAGACAAAAACATTTTCCGCCCATAATTTATTATAGTTATTAATTTAGGATTTGTATGCGTTTTTTCGTGTTTGTAAAGTGTCAGTAGCTCGACGAGAGTAAGAAATGTGGACGATGAATGGATATTTTGGGGGATGACGGAATATTTAAAATTACACAGATTGGCCTTTTAATTTATCAGCGTCTCGATCGTTTGATTCAAAACAAAACTCTCTTAGAATTTGTACTGTAGACAAAAACAAAAACGTGCAAATATTTAAAATTATTGCACACCCGGTGTCTGATTGGAACAAAATATGTTACGAAAAAAAAAAAAAGTGTATTGATTTTACGGTTTTTAGGTTTTGTTTTGTTTTGTTTTTTTTTTTTTCATTAATATTTTTCTAACCAGCAAAACACGTCCAAAATCACTAATCGTTATTCGTCACAATATTTATTATTATTATTATTATTATTATAATGTCTATATTATATTGACTGAAATGCATTTTCAGAACTAAACGGCGATTATGCATTAGTCCGTGATTGTGCTTCGAGCGATGACTTACAAGAATACGCGCACACTTTGGAATCCATTACTAAGTTGGGAGTCAGCTTCAAAATATTCACTTGCGACACCAACGACTGTAATATCTTCTAATGAAATCCACTATTTCGCGCTCTGAGATTTGACATTATTAACGCCATTGTATGATTTATGTTCACTTTATTTTTTCATACACAAACACACACACACACACACACACACACACACACACACACACACACTCACACACACACACACACACACACACACACACACACACAATTTTTGCCAATTGAAAATATCAATTATTGAACGGTTTCCTTTGTTAATACACACGTGTCACATAATATTATGCACTTTTTTTTGCACTGAACAATAACGATTTAACTGAAAATAATGTTTAATACTGTTATAACATCGCGCACTACCGAATTACAACAATATCTGTATTGGAATAATAAATCGATTTAATATAATAATAATATACTGTCGTCGAATAAATGTTTATAAATGGTTTTATTATGTATATTGTTTTTTTTTCTTTTTTCAAATTTAGAGTATCATTATTAAAATTTATTGCAAACGTACCCAGCGTAGTTCTAAGTACGATAAGTCAAATAAAATTTATAATTATCGTGTAATGATAAACTATAACTGAATAAATTCAATGAAATTAGTTGCAGTGTACTAAACCGCACTAGCATCATTTAAATATTTTCTGTAGTTTCGTTTAAATTTGAATACATTAATAAAAAAACGAGTGCTTATAAAACTTTATATTTTATTATCAAAATGGTTTTACTTATTAAAATATTTTAAACTGTGATCAAATTTTAAATAATAATATCTCGCCACTGTTATTACATACGTAGAATATATATATATATATATATTTATATTGGCTGTAATGTACCTGTTGCACGAGTACTCGATACACGTTGAACGAAAGGAAGAAGCTAATGTTTATTTTCTGTAAACACCTTTTTTTTTGTATAGAAATACTTGTAAAATAGTCTCGTTCAGCAACTTTTTGAAGCCGTATTTGCTTCAAATTGGTACTTCATTTATTTCAAAAAAGGTTATTTTTTTGAATATAATAATTTATATTTTTTGTGGGGGGTCTACCCAAAATTTGAAAAAAAATGACTTGGAAATCATCATTTTATTGATCCTAATATTATGAAAATTTAAACATAGATTGACAATAATATGACAATTATTTAGGTCTAAAAAAAAAAAATTTAGATATTTTTTTCTTGTTAAAATTTTATTTCCTTTTCTTTATTTATTAAATAGAAAAAGTAAAGTATTGTTAAGTAAGTATATATTGTATAAGAAAAGAAATGTAAAGTAAAGTAAAGTAAAGCAAAGTTAGGTAAAGTATAAATATTTAAGCTGGATATACTCACACCACGGGTATTCTCGGTTCTTCCCGTCAGATACTCTTGGTGACAGTGGTGTATTTATAGGGGCAAATTTATAGATAGATCTGCCCTTAAGCCCTTTATTTATGGTAAGTCCACAACAATTTAGCTCATAGGATAATAATACAAATACAGATTGATTAAAACCGTAAGGTGCACTCAGTCATTATTGGAAAATAATTTGGTTTTATTTTCGTTTTTAATGTTCTACCCGAGTGCACTTTTTGGTTTCGTTTAATTTGTGGTTTAAGCACGACTGCTCAGGGCCGGATTAACAAAATGCGCAGCCCTAGGCATATATTTTTCAAAATCCCATAGTGAGGCGACCTTATAAAAATGTTAGGATTTTTTTTAAAAAAAAAAATACTAGTGTTAGATAACTGGTTTGTGAATTGCATTTTTCTCGATTCCCAAAAAGAAAATCTACAGAGAATTTTTGGGTTTTAAATTTTATAATATCGACTATACCTAATACTTAAACATTTTTAATATACTTAAATTTTGTTTAATTATTTTGGAATACTGTATGGAAAAAATAGCCCCCCCCCCTTGACTGCTAGCCCTAGGCACGTGCTTACCTTGCCTATACGTTAATCCTGGCCTGCGACTGCTGCTGATACTATACAAGCATACAAGAGACGTGTCTGATATTAAGTACCTATGTCCAACAACATTTTTGAAATATACCTTTCAAGTGTATCTTAAAGTCTGAAGGTATAATTTATAGATAGTAAACTGTAAAACAAAGCAAATGGTTTTGTTTAATATAAACTCTGTTATTGTAATAAGTCATTTACATTAATTTGAATTGGAATTTTTTTTTTTTTTCGTTTGATCAATGCATTATAATAAATTTTGTCAAGTACTTATTGAAGTCTATTATAATTTGTTATCAATCAAAGAGGTGTATGTTTACAAAATTTAAATATGATATTTTATATACCTCAATTATAACATGAAGACAGCTCACTAGTTAGTTTATATTATATAATATGTCTATGGTAAATGGTTCAATGTCAGTATATAGTGAGCAGAATTTTCGCATTTTTCATCTGCTCCCAACACAAAACCGTAATTACGCCCACTGCTTGGCGGTTGTGTTGAAAATGATTATTTTTATTGCTCTTTTTACACTATAACTTACTTCATCTTTCGTCATTAATACTTATCGTATTATGATCGAAGCGAGGATTTATCGTTTCTTTTAAAATTTTACACTCCCACCAAGAGTACCTGACCCGTGGTGCAAAGAATGCCTGGATTTTTTTGTCTGTTCTTTTCGAATTATTTACCGTGGAATTATGATAATGAGATGAGGAAAGTACATGACTGGCGTGGATTGTGAACTATTTTATCTTGTGTGTAATTAAATTACTTTTTGGAGTGGTGTGAAAATTCTTAATATGCACCAAAGAAAATTAATTAAACAATTAAAATCGATTCCATTACGTTTAGTTGATGGCATAATATTATAACGCATTTACTGAAAATTCCTGTAGATAAAGCCAAGAAATTTAAGAGAGGCAAATTTTTGTATTCTTTACTTTTTTTTTTTTTTTTTCACATCACCTTAATGTAAAATTAGTTAAAGTCAAATATGTAAATATAAATATTATAAATCAATGTACAACTAATTATACATGAACATATAATAATAATAATTCTTTATTACGGAATAATAAATTCCAATTACAAATATGTTTTATAATATAATGTAATGAATGTAAAACGATATAAAAAGATAATAGATGATGCAAACTAAAACATAAAATAACATAATATTTAGATAAAAGTAATTAGTTGAGAAATGAAGAATATTTATAATAATAATAATAATAATAATAATAAGTAATTACAAAAGGGAAACGGGTTAAATAATTATATTTGATGAGAAATAGACCATACTAGGTAATCATTTTTCTATCATAGGAAAAACATAAAGATTATAAAATAAATGAAAAAAAAAAAAAAAAAAAAGAAAGAAAGAAAAGAATCATTCAATAAAATAAATCAATCAAAAACTAAATTAATATTTCCTGCAGACATTAAAATGTTTGCAGGGCTATACAGCATAATATATATATATATAAAATTAGTATTAGAATCTATTTTATAAAATGTTATAAAAAAAAAAGAACTATTTAATGATAACTCGGAAACTATTTATTTATTTATTTTTTTCCAATCAATTTTACGAGAACGCAATAATATTATTATCAGTTATCACTGTTTCTAAACCATATTATAATATTATTCTCTAGAAGTACAACCAGGAACAGGAATTTAGTCGAAAACAAAGAATTCCTAATCTAATTATTCATGCCTATTATGCACGTATTGTATCATGACACTTGTCTATAGCCGATAGTGAACACGATAAGACATGTTCACCAAACACGGCCTATGTGACAAAATAATGAATTTAGTGGCCCGTACCCCTCACTGCCCGATCCTAAGGAACTATTTCCTGAATGAAAACAGACGGTCGTCTCGTTCGTAAGTAGCGAGTTGTTCGTTTGTGTTCGATTGAAACGGATTGAAATAATCGGTTTTGCGATCAATATTAGTATTTTCACTTGTAAAGAAAAAAAAAAAACAATAATTCAAAATGAAAGCAGCTGTGGCAGTAACAATGATGCTGTGCTTGGTTATCACATTTCAATCGAGTAAGCATCATTATTTTTTGAAAATTTTCATTCGAATATCAGTAATTTTAAGTTCGGTGTATTATTTATGAACAAAGGGGTTTTTTTTTTTTTTTTTTTTCTAGAACATTATATTCTTTTAATAAAATACATTTTAATTGTTTATATATTATTTATAATAGACGTACTTAGAGTAAGATTAAAAAGCCGAACATACTTCGCACGACGGGTATACTTCGCATCTCGGGTGTAAAGCTCTTGGTGGGTGTATTAAATTTTAAAGAAACTTACTTAAAATTTACTTATTATCAAAACAAACGAAATTTTATTAATGTTTATTCTGAACAAATAAAAAATAAGAACGTGAGGATCTATATATTTATATTTTTAAATTAATGTAACATTGATTTTTCTTTTATGCAGCTGTTAGATATTATACTTAATATGAAACAAACAGTTATTATTGTATCTTTAAAATTCAACACATCCGCCTAGAATGTCTCATCGGAAGAAAAAAAAAACGCCCATAGTGCGAGTATTTCTGGCCATGCTGTTCTTTAGGTACTGAACGAATTTAGGTTATATACGATTTAGAAGGGAAATAAAATGAATGCGTGATTCTTGATTAACTATCTGTAGTCACCAAATATTCAGACTAGTTGATCATTTACAAATTATTTTATCAAACATTAAAAAAAAACTATTGTCGAATAATAATATGAAAGAAAAATAGCAGAAAAATTAATATAACTGTTATTTATGTTGACCATTTTATACCATATTTTTTATAATAATATAAAGTTAGAATGTGAATAAAACTGATAATTTTCACTTAATATAAACAATTTTTTTCAATCAAAACCTTTTTAACTTTTAATTCTAATCCAAATATATATATACATTTTACCAAAATATTCTTCACGTGTTTTTTTTCAACATTGGTGAAATGTTCTTAAAAGTTAGCCAATTGAATGAATATTCACAAGCATTTTATTTCCGCGTATGATACCGAAGTACTTTAACACAATTAATAAATTCATTTAAATTGTTATTTCGTTAACCTACAGAATTTCTCGCTATGTCCTTCTGTGTGTTGATACTTTATTATATTTTAATCGTCCGTAGGTCATTTCTATAAGACTATAAGATGATGCAATAATTATTGTCGTCGGATAGACACGAAAAAATAAATAACTTCTAAAATTGTTCTAAAACACCCCACTTTTTCCAACACCAACACATATTTTACATCAAACAGTAGTTAATAATGAAGCGATTAACACTGATATTATATTATTATCGCATTGACAAACTTCGGTCAGTGAACACAGTGGCCGGACAATGTAATAAATCATTTACCGCTTCGTCCAAAAGCTGTAAATATTAGACATTTTATTGATTAGATAACATTTTCATAATGGCTCGACTAATAATATTATCTCGTACCAAATACATCAAATTTACGCTGTTTTTTTTTTTTTCTGTAATAATATACTTATGTTATTGTAATTAAATTTTTAACGTATCTATTTTTTTAATTTTATTATCAATAGGTTATAGCATAACATGCTATCAATGTCTATCTGGAAATTATAGCGATCCAGAATGCGAACAAATTTCCAGTGACTTTTATTCGAAGCCGTGTGAAGCCAGGCATAATCAGTGCGCTACTTTTAGATGGCGTAGTACGTATACCTTCTACTGTTATATATTTTGCAATAACGTAATACACGTATAAATATACAACAAGAGTTAAGACGTTTAAAACATTTTGTTATTATTATTATTATTATTATTATTGTTATTATAATACGGGCAAGCCCAATGGTTAATTTACAAATTAACTTAAACTAAACAATTAAAGAAAAAAAGAAAACATAAGTGAAAAAGAGAGAAAAATGAAATTAAATGTAATAGTACATAGTAAGATATAACATAATTAACTAAGACAAGAAGGAGGGTTCAGCATTGGCAATTTTCATCATTCTCGTAAGGGGTTCGTTGGCAGCATAGTTTGTTACAGAGACAGGGACATAGAAAGAGTAGCTAGAGCGTGAGGAAAAAGATGGCACTTTGAAATTAATGCATTGGAGAAGGGACGGGGAATCTATAAGACCAGAAATTAGTTTGCTTAAAAAACTAAGGTTCGCACTAACTTTTTTTGTTAAAATACTCTTGTTTAAAACAGGTATTTGAACACCCAAATTAATCGAAAACGATTTCGTTTAAAACGTTTAATATACAAATAATTTGAACAGCATAAAAAAAAAAAAACTGTTGTGTAACAATTAAATCACGATTTAAACATGTTTCAAAAAGTTGAAAAAAATAATTTTAAATAATCATGTTTTAAACGTAAAAAACATGTTTCGAGCAATTAAAACAGTTTTTTTTTTTTTTTTTAAGAGAAACATAATTTATATTAACTCTGATAAATAGTCAATGTAATTATTGATTTTCGATTTAATTCAATTGCAACACTTGATTAGAAGATCAGTCCAAACCTATTTTAGAGAATTTTACAGAATAGGAAAAAAGCAGTTAAACTCAAATAACAATTTGTAAATTATCAATGTACAATTTTTCAAACTATTTTCGTAAAAGGCTCCATTATTAAGTTGATAATAATAATTAGATGAAATCTTTCATCTAATGTGTGTATTCCAATAATGGGCCTAAACGGCATCTTAAGCTGAAACAAAAAAAAATTCAAATTTAAACGGATTTGAAAGTAGGATTTATGGGTCTTTATTTCAATTAATTTTTGAATTTTTTGAATTTTACCATTTGTTTGTTACACGGATCTTTAAATTAATTGTGGTCAAACTACCAAAAATAATATTTTTAATTATTTGGTTGCATAAATTTAGACAATTTGAAAGTTTAATGGTGACTAAATAGCCAAATTAACCAAATAATTTAGTATAGCGACTATAAATATTTATTGTAAAAGTAAATAACTAATTTTTCTAATTGACTTTGATAGGAGTATATTGAACTGATTAATCTACAAAAGACGTTTATTTTATAATTAAATAAAGATTTATTAAAACATTAACACACGCCTTTACTCAAATAACATATTTTAAACTTAATATCACAGTTGTTTATCTTATAAATGAGAAATAATTTTTATTTTTCATATTGTTTCCGTACGAATTATATGAGACTTTGTTCATATTCAAAAAAAAAAAATCTTTTTGTTTTTTCAAAATTAAATAAACGGGCGTTTTAATTATTTATCAATGTCTCAGTCGTCTGATTTAAAACACAAAAAATCATAGAAATAAAATCGCTAAAAATACGTTTGAATATTTATAATAATTTCACATTGGAACAAATTTTAGATTCTGAGCGAAGTGAAGAAGCTAGTGTTTTTTTACAATGATGTTTATTTATTTATTTTTTTCTGTGTACAACTTTTCGTATAGAAATACTTGTCCAAAAGTTTCGATCAATAACTTTTTGAAACCGGATTTGCCTCTAGATTGTACTTTAGAGAG
>JAIPRM010010259.1:0-13935 GCA_025469315.1 Stegophylla sp. TES_Ste_2020
AAAACGTTAAAAATATGTCCAAAATTTTTTTTCACATTTTCAAAATTTTCTTGCACCAAAATCATTCTTATATGATTTTCTATCTATGTTTAAATTTTCATACAGTTCGGATCAAAAAATGATGGTTTTCGAGTCGTTTTTGTTAAATTTTGGGTAATTTTTTCCAAAAAAAAAAAAATTGATGAATTGAGAAATTCAAAAAATGACCTCTTTAAATTACAATCTAGGGGCAAATCCGGTTTTAAAAAGTTACTGATCGAATTTTTTGGACAATTATTTGCTTACGAAAAGTTGTACACAGAAAAAAAATTAAAATAAATAAATAAATATCATTGTAAAAACACTAGCTTCTTCACTTCATTCATAATCTCATACATATTAAAATATTAAATACACTACAATTTTCAAATATTTTGAGTTTCTACAGTAAAATTGATGTTTTATAAGAGATTATTTTGGCATTTTTGCATATTTTTAGAGCGTATTTCGTAATTTTCATAGCATATTTGGTACATTTTTAGAGCATAAATGCATGCATATTTTAAGTTTTTTTAGAGCTATAAGTCCCTAGCCCTAATAATAACATAAATTTGTTCATAGTGAAAAAAGAAGCTTTGAACTCTTTCATCTGTGGTACGATATTCGGTGTTATTAGCTTCTTCGCATTTATGGAACATCTAAAAAATCCTGATATAATTCGTAACATGGGCTTTACTCTTCTAATAGTAGTGCTAGTAATTTTAGTAGTGTGTTTAATTTTTAAGAATGATAATTAATTTCTGCAATAAAACAATTCTGGCGTAGGTTTGGAGAGATATTTTATACAGTGCAAAAGTATATTTTCCTTTCCCCCCCCCGAAAAATAACCTCTTTAAAATATCATATCAACAAAATTCTCTGCCGTAAATGTGACCTAAAAGTACTGATCCGAGCAATTTTTCGATTAAAAAAGTTTTTTAAAAAAAAAAGAATCAAAATTCAAACATCATTACAAAGCCCCACTAGCTTAGTTGCTCCTCCCAAAAATTTAAAATCTTTTATCAGCAGATAATCATTTTCAAATACCCATATTTTATCACAAAATATAATATAACTAGTGACTACATGTATCTTTGCTTATATTATTAATAACAGCGTTCTCACATTTATTTATAATTAAAAATATAATTATTAATTTAAATACCTATGATATGGTTATATTTTATTACATTTTACCGACAAATATACAGAGCCATACAAAAAAAAAAAAAAAAATTAATGGCGTGGAGAAACAAAACAAAAAATAAGAAGAAGGGTTAGTGTTTGAGAGTTGAGAGGAGCCCACCAAGTATACACAAGTGTCTTGTGTCCCGGGGCCCAATGGACCCTTAATCCGGGCTTTAATGCACGTCGAATCAATATTATATACATATAAAAAAAAAAAAAAAAAAAAAACATGAATGATGAACAAATATTAAATATATCTAATAAAATGAAAAAGCAAACGCGTTCTCTAAGTGCATATTCGTAAAATGACAGATTTCAGTGAATAGCCATAATCATACAACGCGGAATGAGTGACATAACTGAATATAAAAATGAATATTGTATCTCAGAACACATGATACATATCATTAAAATGTAGAATACACGTTTCACGTTGAGACTTTTATTACGGAAAAATAATAGTGTGTATGTGTACCTACTCATGTGTATTATTTTTGCCAAATCTTTGTTTGTGTACTCATTGTTTATACCGTAGTCGTTAAACCATAAGTAACTGACTAAAACAATGTTCAGAATTAACCTTTTGCTTCGGTAATAATTGCCCAATTGTATTTTTAAAAAATTATTCAACGTTGGAGATTTTTTTATTCATTTGATTAAGAGTTATACTCGAAAGAGTAGTGTGTTCATTAGGGTGGTTCTTTTTTTTTTTTCAAGTTTATAGTATCGATCAGGTCATCCTCGGATACTGTTATACAAAAGTAGTAAAGTATATGCAGTTTTATCAACATTGATTAGATGTGAAACGTGACGCAAAATTTTGATTACAAAGGTAGTGTTTGAATTATTTATTTTATTTTTTTTTTCATATTGCAGACGATATTATAATAAAATTAAAATAGAAACGTGCAACACATAAATTATAAGCATATTTTTATTGTAAAACAAATGTGACACGTATAAATTGCTTAAAATAATATTAGTTAAGTCAAAAAAAAATGTACGAAATTATTCCAAATGCTTTTAACATTTAACTTTTACACGTTATTTGCGTAATAAGTCTCATTAAAAATTATGACTGACACGACAAATGTTTCATTAACTATTGCTAATATAACATTCATAACTAATTGTATAAAAATTTTATTACATATTATATTGTAATACTTAATAATAACGATTCACATTGACAATTCAATATCATAGAATATAATATGCTTTATTCGGTTCACATGAATTCGTGTATAATTAAATGTTACATTTTTTGCACTCCCATAAAATGTGTGAAACGTCATTACTCATTAAACAGTGTCTTTTAATTGAACTCCCACTGTATTTTGTCATGTTACCTACCTGATTACGACTTTTTTTCTGACACTTTTATTATAGTCATTGTACAAACACTTTAATAGCATTCACGGTTTCGTGTCTGTATTTGATATAAACGTTTTTTTTTCTAATTAATAACAAGAATTATAAGAATAATATAATGTATTTGTGATATTGTTTGAATCGAAGATTTTATCCGTTTCGAAATTATGTGTATATTTGTTCTGATCTTTTTTCTGTGACAGTATTTTCTGGTATAAAAGCAATCGAAAAGTTTTGTAAACCCATTCCGAAGAACACGGATAATATAGATAAAGGACTTTATCTTTTTTTTTTAATTAGAAAACCGAAAAATCGAGGTATATACTATTTTTGCGAAAGCAATTTTATTTATTTAGTTATAACACCAAAAGAAAAACAAACTCAAACAACTAAAATCGTTTACTTATTACAATAACTACAGTGTCAAATGGATTTAATAAAATTATAAAATTTTTTTGACCTTATCGAGGCTAAACAATATAGAACATTGAATTCCTTATTATTATTGAAATTTCATTTACCATCAAAAAATGGTTTTGAGGAATAAAATTCATCACATATTTTTCTTGTTATCTTAAATGTTGTTCAAAAAAATTCTATAAACATTTAAAGTTTGAAATATGGCTAAACTAGTAGAAATTACAAGATATGAACACAATTTTTAATTTAAACACGTAGCAATTTTATACGTATTTATTCGTGTATGCATTTGGCCACATTTCAAAGCTTATAAAAGTGAATTGGTTTACTAAACCTGAATAGTAATTTTTGGCATAGAAAAACAAAAAACATGTCTATCATTATCGACTATAATAGTTATGCCTTAAAAGTTATTTAAACTGTGTCTATGTTAGTATTTAAATTTGTACGCGAACAAATACAATTCAATACCTAGGCGGAAAACAATAATTAGTTGTTTAATTAGTTTTTTCTTTTCGTTGTTTATTGTCCCTAACAAAGATTATCCTCATCATTCGAAATAAACAAGCAAATAAATAGAGCAAATTTATATTAGTTAATTACATAAAAAGTCGATAATATTTTGAATTTTTATTACATCGTTTTTCAAAAAAAAAAAAAATTTCTGAGTTGATGTTTTTGAACAATTTGTAATATGTAAACCTACCTAATATTTATACACTGCGTCGTGTATATTTTATTTCAAGCCGAATTTACCATTATTCATAACTTGTCGTCATGAAAGTTTAAAATAACTTTAAAATATTCTAATAAATATACATTATAAAAATATGTAACAAATAAAAACTGATGCATAAGACGCGGAATATTAATTGAATACATATACGAAATAATAGATAGGAAAATAATACATTTCTCAATGTTTATAGTAGTAGAGCTTAGCGTTATATGATATTAATAGAGTCCAATATACTCATAATTCGTGTACTCGACCACAGGAAAATATAATTTATAAATCATACGTCTATTAAAATGAAATAACATACAAACTTTAACTTTATAAAAAGTGGTTCATAAAATTTCCCCCAATGACTGTTAGTAAGCCGTTAAAACTCTAGTAAAATATTCAACTATATGTATTCAAATAAAAATAGTCAACTACTTCTTGTGTGTCTAGTAGCAAATTAAAAAAAAAAATCAAAAGAATTATTTGAATAAAATATATGAATTTTTTTACTCAATTAAAATCAATTTGTTCCTTAACCCGAAAAACAAAGATAAATTTAAATTTTGTTATAAAATTAACTTCTAAATTCAAATCATAGATTTTACACTGAAACGTAATAAATATCATGAATATAAATTTTTATTTTCATCCAAAATAAAAATTGTCTATGAAATTATTATTTCAACACATTCGTATTTCAATATTTCATGTATTATCAGCTGTCATAAAATATATTTATTTTGTTTTTATTTGTAGCCGTCAAACATTGATTTCCAATTTTTTTATTTCCAAGTATTTAAATATCCAAGTATAGAATAAAATATTCTTTACAAGGCAGGATGTTCGTCCCAGGAGAATTTCAAATATTATTTTATTTTACTGTATGGACATGCAAATTGGACTTGATTACTTATATTGTTTTGTAAATTTAATTTCGCAAAAGTCATCAATAAAAATACATTCAAAAGATATAGGTTACATAAATGAGACAAAATGATTCAAAATAAATCACATTAAATCAAAACAAATATTCTTTGTTCGATACACTTTTCTCAACGATGAGAAATAGATAAATACATAAATGAAAAAATTTCGTAAGTATTCTTTACACATACGACTTGAAATATATTTTAATTTTTATAAAAAAACTATGAGTTATTTAATGTGACTTTTACGAGTGAATATGCTGAGTTGAAATATTTCAAATTCTTCAACGAATTATACAATTATACATAGTTAATTGCGAGTTTACATAATCAATCAGTTAGCAAAGTTGTGGGATGTACATTTTGAATAAAAAAAGAAAAAGAAAAAGAACTGAAAAAAGTTGACCAAAAATAATTACTTTTATCCATTTATTTTTCTAATATGAGAATTAATCTTCATTTAAAAAGTTTAATGAAGATTGAGTAAACAAGAGCTGTGAGGTTTTCAGAAAAAAATAAATGCGAAAAAGTACATCTTGATTGCGCATAATAAGCGTTACGCGATATTTTACAATACAGAATTAAGCATAAGATAAATACTGACTGGCCAAAATATAATTGAAAAATATTTTTAACAACTCTTAATTGATACTGTTATGAATTATTATTTGTGCACTATTCTCTGAAAAAGTTCAATAGTTTTTATAGATATATTTATTACATTTTTGTTCTGACCAATTTCTACAGACATTTTTGATAAAACTTTTATAGAGATGTACAGTTGCAAGAGGAAGTAATTTTCTGTTGATCTTTTAAATTAAAAAACAAATAAATAATAATAAACGAAGTAAAGAAAATGTGTAAAAAATAAAGTGTATTCTTTCTATGCATAAATTTCATTTTTATCATTTTTGTTAACTTCGCATATTTTATTAACTATATTTTTTCCAATAAGAAATATTATTTCCTGTTTCGTCTTTTTTTTTTTTTTTTTCGTACTTTTCGAGCAAGACCAAAATATATTTCCGTCAACTGATAAACACTCCCGTTTCTCTGGCTTTTTCCCATTAGGCACCAAAACTTTTTCCACTCAACAGCGGTACAGATGAAATTGCTTTTATTTTTAAACTTTTTTTTATGGACTGGACACACAACTCGGTAGTAATAATCATTGTCTCTATTCGGATGGAACTGATTAAACCTCGTTTAGTCAATAACAACAATACGTTAAACACTTTACCTAGGTTCCGCTCAGACTGCAGAACAAAAACGGTCTGGACATTTATTGCGATAAAAATTAACATTTTGTCGTTTTTTTATTTTCACATTTTCTCTCGATTTTCAGCGTTTTATGAAATTATTTTTCATTTATTTGGACCTTTTATATTTGAATCCCATGTGTGATGAAACAAATGATAATAGTTATAGTTATTATTTTTTTATTTGTACGTTTATAGGTATTTATATTGTTTACAGGGTGTCTCTAACCGTGTTTGTTCGGGTCAATCATTTTTTATCAGTTAATATTGGTTAGAAATTATTTTCATGAATTATTTGAAACAACAACATTGACGGACTACGTTTTTATGAAATGAAAATATTATTACTATTTTTTTACTTTCATAATTTTTCAAGTTATATTGTTTTTTTTTCTTTTTTTCAAATAGCAACTACTACTTTGTTACAATACTCTAAAAAGTAATTTTTCTTTTAACTTCAAGAAAAATACGCATTTAAAGTTTAAAGTAGTATAGAGAAGAAGCAACCTAACCTTGAAAAAATTAATTGAGACTATTCCACTATTGAAAAAAACTGCGTGACTTAAAAAAAATAGAAACAAAAAAATGTTATTCCTTTTTAATTTAGTGTGTTAACGCGGTTTTAAAAATTATAATTTATTGAAAAATTTTAAAAATTTGATAAAAAAAAAAGTTACTGACCAAGTACACACAGTTTGTAACTTTGTTCATTATATTTTATTTTTTCACGTGACTTTATTCGTTAAAGTCAACTAATTTATGAAGGCAACTTTACACGTGCTAAACAATAATTCCCGATGAATTGCATTATTACGTTTACGTCGTAACACGTGTTTCGACCGTTGCGAAACGAAATAATTTATCGTTTGGATAATTTTCGTTGAGATATATTATTACAAAATGAATAATGGCCTATTATTTTATATGCCGAACATTGAAACGTATAACTTTCTTTAAATTATCCACTAATCCATGACTAAATATTACTTTTGTCAAAGTTTTTGACGTATTTTCAAAATTAGATCTCCGTGGTGCGTTGCAATAGCAATACAAAGGCGACTACGGTTTTCAACGAAAAGTTTTGCGCTCGTATAATTATTGCAAAGTTTATCATTAATGTTATTTTTATTTTTAAGCTTATTGTTTGGATAACATACACTTTTTTCCAAATTATTCAATAACAACAAATATATTATAACCACCTCATTACATTTTTTTATTTACACAGTTGGTATTGGTTTCTTATAATAAAGAATTTAAAGAATACGACTGATTATTTCATGAAGTTTAAATAGCTGAATTTTACGTTTGCAAGTACAAACTCGGTAGAATAAAATTAATATCCCCAAACATATACAGCTAAAACATATTCAAATCTATCTAAATACAAGTAAACATTGCTATAAACTCAAATAGTCATATGACATACTGAATCCACATGCAAAGGTTTTTTTATTGTAGCTCGAAACCAAACAACCTTTGTCGTCGATAAAAGCGAATTAAATAATCTAACCCGATGAAGTCCTTGTGGAAATACTCGAATGACAAAGTAAATTTAAAATTGAGTCGAACGTATTGGAATACAATTTTCTACTGGATATAAAATAGTACTGTAAAGTTACATCAAAGAATTTGACAAAAATCTTATTAGATGGAAATAACGAAAATATTTATATGAATCATATGTCAATAGGCAAAAGATATTTTATTAAATGTTAGTTAGAGTACAAAAAGGAGACGAAACGAAATCATAAATTTAAATCAATTGATTAAAAATAAACAACAAATCGAATTTTAATTAAATTTTTTTATTGAAAATTTTACTGTAAAAATCTAAATATAAACAGTTTATTAAAACTAAACAATACGACCGAACTTTTCAGTAACATACTATACTGTTACATTCATGCTCTTATTAGACTTGCCGACGTTTTTAATTGAAATTATATAAATAACATTTAAAATTCAAATATGCTTTATTCAATTCCGTATGAATGCTCATGGTGTGTTTGTTTAAATGTTTCGTTAACGACTGGCCAGATGACATTTCAGTAGTTATCTCCAGCCGTTCGTTTTAATCATAATAAAGAATTTCATATTTCCTTGTGCTGTAACTGTTTTTAAGTAAATCGAGTACAATGCAACGTTTCGGTTATAATTATAGATATTCGCCATAACAATAATAATTGGATTACTGCAGTGTGTTTCGACCGAAAAAAAAGTTACGAAATTATTTCTTTTTTTGGAGAATTTAGATTTTTATGATTTCAGAAAGAATATTTGATTCTGGAAACCGAACGACGGCGTCGTTGACATAAACTTTTTTTACCGGAACGAAATTCGAGACTCGCGTACCATTAACGGTTATAAATAATTTATGGCGAAAACATGGGAACTCTGGAGTTTGTAGTTACTTAATTAATTACTATATTGTTTCACCGCCGTTGCACGACGTCACACGAACGAATATTGTGCGTACTGTAATTTGCATTTGATTACGTACGAATAATACACATTCTCGAGTGTAGAATAATATTCATACTTTTACAGTCAATGGGTATAAACTATCATGAAATGTGGTGGTGCACTTACTCGATAAAAACCATACGGCAAAAATTAGCATTTCAAACGACACAGATGTCATGATCTCGTTAGTGCAAACTCAAATTCTCCTCAGCAGTTATTTATGTGATATAAAAAAAAATTGAAAAAAACCCGTGCAACGTACAGAATAATAAAAAAAAAATAAAGAGACAATTACGTTTTTCTCGAGCACCGCATGAAATTTCTCACGAGCCGAGTCGATGGAGTAAAACTCGAACATATGATTACGAAATTTTTATTCGTGATCGAGTACCATAAAGTTCAAATTTATGTAAATCCTAAAATACCGATTGATGTCGACCGAACAAAACGAAACAAAATGTAACACAAACAGTTTTATTGGGTTATACTTAAAGAAGGTCCTCGTACACAAGACAGATTGTTACTACCAGTGGCGTATTTACGGGAATGGTCCTGGGGTACTGGACCCTCCCCAGAACTAAAAAATGCAAGGCAAAACAAATTATCCTTCAATGAATTAAGTAATAAATAAGTATAAAAGATATAAAACGCAACGGAGGAGGAGAAGAGGGCGATCCTAATTTAAAACCTTTAAAATTCTGAGTGGACCCCAAAGCCGTAGTCAGAGGAAGTGTTTCAAGGTTCAAACCCCCCCTGAAATTTATTTTTAAATCAAAATAAATAAAATTATATAGCAATTTATAATAATTAATAATGTTATTTTATGTAAAATTGCATTAACTTCATGATACTGTATATATTGTTATAGCAAACAGATTTTGTTGAGATTTTTTTTGTCCTGATTTATTTAGTCAAAATACATCTTTATAATCTAAACCCCTCCCGAAATGTCATGCTGGCTACGGCTTTGGTGAACCGCTTACAAATTACTATCTGATATATATATATATATACAGTAGCTATTTTAAAATGTTAGACCCTCCCCAGAAAAATTTAAAAATACGCCCCACTGGATATTACATTGCGCAGCATCAAATACCTAACTATTATTAATATATTAACTGTGATACAACGTCGATGGTGTGTGTGAAATTTTTTTCAACGTGTTGATTCAATATTATATTAGTTTACATAATTAACATAAAGTCAATCCGAAACCTTTGCTTTTCGATTGTAAAGATACGAAGAAAAACTTAGGTTTTAAATTATTCCAAATACACAATAAGTTCTTATCCATGTAATTAAAATGTTAATGATTAATAAAAAAAAAAGTAAATTTAAAAGTGTTCTTCTAAGACATACATATATATATATATATATATTAAGAATCGTCGGACGGCATTTTTCTGCTCTGCAGTGTCTGAGTGTTTTGTTTTGATACTTAGCCTGAAAACACTTATCAACAATTTTCATTACGAATATATTTTCGTCCTCGACACGACAGTTCCGCAGTTATTTATGGTACCTATTTTTTGAAACATCAGCATCATTATAACGGCCATTCAAAAAGTATGACGAGTGTTTAAACAATAAAAGTCTTAATAGTTTTTTTTTCCTGACTTAAGCATCATAGATTTAATTTACAAATTCAAATAAATGATAAATTGTCGAAAATTCCGAAAAATTATTGCCCATTCAATATTTCAAACGGAATGTATTTTTAAGCAATGGTATGGTATAACTCGTGTCATTTTTTTAGATTCATGAAATATTACGCAGCAACTTCCTATTTTATGGCCTGTTTTAAAGAGTAGTGAATAAAATAAACTGTGTATTTCTGACGTGGATTTATTTAACATTAATATGATATTACCTTTTAGGTATCTGTCATAATCGTGAATTTAAAAATTTCGCAGAATTATGTGTATATCAATTTGTTAAATTAACGAATTTCAGTTTAAAAATAACAAATAATACCTAATGTTTTTCAAGTTTTCTGTTAATTTTAATTTACAAAACGATTTATGTATTCAAGGATAGTAATCAAATAATTATTTCAAAAAGACTTCACACTAAATAAATACAATATATAATATTTTAATGGGAAAATAAAAGAATTCACAAGAAAATTGTTCATTATTTTACAACTATGAATACATATTTATGTAGGTATAGTTGTAAAAAAAATATATACATATATATTAATATACATATGTATATTAATTATTTCTGATTCTAATGTCTATATTCAAAATGCATTCAAACGTATTTCCAATGGGTATATCCTTTTCTTAAAATAAAACATAAAATGTGTGTATGTTATTTAACATTAAAAATTAATAATGTTCTAAATTAAATATACAACTATTATTTCAAATCACTCTTACAATCAGTATTTATTTCAGACTTTATGCTCCAGTGAAGTATCAAACATTTTCGGAGAATTGGACCTGTATAGTGTATATGTATAGAGTATATTGAGTGTATATGTGTAGTTATTTTTCGTGGGAGGGAGGGTACAATTTTTTTTCCTGGAGAAGGGACAACCCTCTGAAATAAACACTGCTAACAATAGTAGTGTTGATCACGCTAATGAGCATTTTTCTTCATACAAATTTGTAAACTTGTTTAGGACTTAAAAAATAAAACAATTTAGTATACAGATCACTAATTTATTAAAATTCTATAATATAACATATTTTAATTTTTAGCGTATAAATTTAACAAGCTGTAGTGCTTTATAGGCCCAACGAAATGGGGGGGGGATCGGTGGGAATTAATCCTAGGCATGAGATTTTCATGGTAAGTGTATAGTTAGATTAAAAAAAAAAGGGGGATGAAAAATCGAGGTCCTCATGAGAATTTCATTAAACGTAGTGCAATATAATTGAATTATTTGATATATTTTTCTTTTTTTAAATCACTGAGGGTTATTTTACATTACTTATAATATCTTAGGCTTTGAGTTTTATATAGATAATTAAGTATGTACCTATATAGTATATAATTATAGTATAAGCTCACATTTTGTAACATTAAATAAAAATACAATTTTAAAATGATGTACTATTTTTATTTTTGATTAGAAATATTGAACATGTATGTAAAATAAAGGATAAAAAGGGTTGCCCGTGGGTTACTACCCTAAGCCCGGATTTTCTCTTCGCGGACCTGGACTGCTTTAAATTTGTATTTTATTATTCAAACAGTTTCTTTTACACACTAACAAAATATTCGATGGGTATTCAGTGGTCTACGTAATAGTGAACGTCAAATTGATTAATTTCCCTTAATGATTTTCTTTTCACTAGTAATTTATTAATGTTTACGAGTTGTTTCGGGAAAATTCAAAACCGAATATCCCATTGCAGTACGCATAGTTGTTGTTGAAGAGTAAAATGCTCTTTAATTCCCTACCCGTGGATATTGATCATCTTTTATTGAAACAGTTTTGTGGTTCACCTCTACGCCGCCATCTGCGTCAGGTGGAGTGACACTTAACGTGTCACTTACATGCACCAACTGGTGGAAATTTATTTAGAGGTCTAAATTAATATATATATAACGTATCTGTTAAGCGTGGCAAATCTGTAACACTCGGTTCCCATTTTAACTCGGAACACTCTAAATTATTATTTTATCAAACAAAAACCACTGACCCATTCTCGCTTCACGTTTTAATATTGTTCTCATGCCCAACACATATATCTATTATTATTACGCCGTATATAATTATTAGATTCTGAACGAAGTGAAGAAGCTAGCGTTTTTACAATGATGTTTATTTTTTTTATTTTTTTTTTCTGTGTACAACTTTTCGTATGGGAATAGTTGTCCAAAAGTTTCGACCAGTAACTTTTTGAAACAAAAATAACAGACATTTTTTGAATTTCTCAATTTTTCAATTTTTTTTTTTTTGGAAAAAAATACTCAAAATGTGACAAAAACGACTCGGAAACCATTATTTTTATATTATACCATTATTTATATTATTATTACCATTATATGAAAATTTGAACATAGATAGAAAATAGTGTAAGAAAGATTTTGGTGCAAGAAAATTTTGGAAATGTAAAAAAAAATCTGGACATTTTTCTAACATTTTTTTTTTTTCATTTATTTTTTATATTACTAACTTTCTTCGTTCAGAATCGTTTTATTGAAGAAATGATTTATCGTTTCTTTAAAATTCCAAACACCCGTCAAGAGAATCCCACCCGACGTGCGAAGAACACCCCGACGAGCGAAGTATGTCCGGCTTTTTTATAATTCCTTTGCCAGCATTACTTTCAGATTGATTGCCCGATATTTACAACGTACTGTTTTTTACGCTGTTTCCACGCACATGTTTTTAAATGGTTGATTGCTCAGTTAACAAATTCCTCCATACTCATCTCTCTTTATTTTCTTATACTTTTACTACTACTTCTACTTTTACTACCTCATAGTAACACGTATTTTAAAATACAGTGAAGAATATCCGTGGTGTGAAGTATGTTCAGTTCTTGCCGTTACTTTATTATACATAATTTATTTTATTTTACTTTACTTTACTTTATTATTATTATTTTATTTTTTTTTATTTAATAAATAAGGAAATGAAAAAAAAAAAAATAAGAAAATAAATTGTTAGAAAAAACGTCCAAAATTTTTTTATCATTTCCAAAATTTTGTTCCACCAAAATGTTTCTCGAACTATTGTTTATCTGTATTTAAATTTTCATAAATTTAGGATCAAAAAATGATATTTTCCGAGCCTTTTTTATCAAATTTTGGGTAGTTTTCACAAAAAAAAAAAAAAAAATATGAGGATTTGAGAAATTCAAAAAATGATCTTTCTAAATTACCAACTAAAAGCAAATCCGATTTCAAAAAGTTGCTGATCGAGACTTTTGGACAAGTCGATCTATACGAAAAAGTGTTCACAGGAAAAAGAAAAAGAAATGGAAAAAAGAAAAAAAAAAAATGTCATTGTTAGCTAACACTAGCTTATTCACTTCGTTCAAAATCTAAAATTACGTTCCAGATAACATTAATGTAGCTGGGGATTAACATTATAACATATTTAAATTTTCAATCGTGATTCCGAAGGATGTTTTATATTTTGCCTCCTGGATAAGTGCAGGAGTATAATCTTATTGGTCATCTCTTTATGAAATAAACACTGCAGGTTTAAAAAAGCGGACATACTTCGCACGATGGGTGTACTTCGAACGACAGGTGGTATTCTCTTGACGGGCGTATTATATTTTAAAGAAACGATCCTTTCTTCAGTAAAACGATTCTGAACGAAGGAAGTTAATAATATAAGAAAAAAAAAATGTTCGAAAAAAAAATGCAAAAATCTGAAATGCCAGGCGGCGGGAATCGAACCCGGTACTGCACGCATCAAAGCCTACATTATTTCCACTCGGCCACAAACATTATTTAATGTTGTAGGTGAAATAGTAGGTATTTAATATAATAATCGAAAATATTGAATTATCAAAATAGAATAAAACAGATAGAAAACTATTGTTACACGTGGATTTTAACTCACACCATCGTATTCAGCGTCGAA
>JAIPRM010010260.1:0-13933 GCA_025469315.1 Stegophylla sp. TES_Ste_2020
AAAAATCAAAAAAAAAAAAAAAATCGAAAACTTCTAACAAAATCGAGTGATTTAGTTTTAATTTTTTTTTTTTTTTTTTTTTTTTGGCTCGCACGTAAGCACATTTGCTGAGACCCGACGATGCTAAGGGTATTCGAGTTTTTCGTCCAGAAACGTGTATATCGTGTCCGCGTAGCCCTTTTCACCCCACCCTCACCCCTAACTACCCACCACCGGCGACGACTGGTCGGAAGTAGTGCGACTACTGTAAACCCCGTCCCCTCTCCACCGTGCCCGTCATCTACCGCCGACGAGCTCTTTCTCTCGTCGAGCTGGCTCGCCTCTCATACATTTCGCAATAATCCAAACCGCAGAGCGAAGCACTGTAGAAAAGTAATATCCGGATCTCGCACAGTCCGCACGTTTCATGTCTCATTCCGGTACATAATTTTTTTTCCCTTCAGTGAGCTAAATAATACACGTATATATATATATGTATTTATTGAATCGGTTCGTCAGGGAGGGATAAAAAAGAGACACGCCAAGATTGGCTTCCCGTTCGTAGCAGTACTTCTTTAATATTTTTACCTTTTATCTTTCTCACTCTCTCTCTCTCTCTCTCTTTCTTACTCACCCCAACCCCTCGTTTTTTCGTTCTCGTTTTCTCCGCTCCGCTCTTTGAAATTCAAAACATTTTTTTTTTTTTCAAATTAAACTGAAAACTACTCAAGAATATTAAATATTAAACGACGTTTTCGTGATATTATTATATGTTTATTATTATTTTTTCTCGAAAACGCTTAAATCGTTTTGCGTTTACAATGTGTACACCGAACGCGTGCTGTGTGGGTACAACCGTTTTTTGGTTTTTTTTTTTTTTTTTTTTGTACATCGCATATTATTGTAAAGACGTGTAACGACGAAAAGCGCAGAAACCAAACATCGGTTTTGGTTAAAATATATTTTTTTAATTTTTCATTTTGAGACACTAGACATAAAAATACGCATGCACTTTTTTTTTTCTATTGAAGTCCGTTTAATTCGTCATACCAATTTAATATAATATGATGTACAACGCTCTTTTGTGGTGTTCTTTTAAAATATTTTAAGACGACTCCGTTTTAACATCATCATAAAAATATTTTATACCGATGGAACGGCCGTTTTAAGTGATATTTCAAATTTATTTAGTTTTGAAACAATGACATAGTTATATTTTTTTTCATATTCCCGTTTACTTTTATCAATTATTATGTACTTAAGTTCCTCGTAATATTTTAAGACACAACACAGCCGTACGTACTAATAATATTCCGGACCTCGTCATGTTGCAAATAAATAACCGTATTCAGTGATGTAATTAATTGTATAATACGAATTGTGTGCTTGGTACAAAATAATAAAACACGAGAAACATAATAATAGGATTAACTGAAATTAAAAAAAAAATAAATAAAAATATGCATAATTAACGTTTTTTTTTTTTTTTTACTATACTGTAATTTGATATTGATTTTTGATTGGGGTCTCATGCAATTAATATTAACATTCAACTTTAATGAATTAAATTATTAACAGATTCATCATTTATTTTTTGTTCTATATTAAACAATAATTTTAATATTAATTTTGTTTAAATTGTATGTATACAGAATTTCATATGTATATATAACATTCTATATGTTCTTATTCTTTATAATAAGAATTCAATGAAAGTCTTATTGACAATATATTCCTGTAGTTAATTTATAATGAATAAAAGAGGGGTTAGGTGGCCGCCTTGAGGTACACCAGATGTAATAACAATAGTATTTGAGGATAAATTACCCTATTTGATAAATTTAATGAGAGCCATGATAGTAGTTGATAACCTATACCAAGTTTTTTTAGTTTTAACATTATAAGTTATGACTAAAATATCTTTCATATTAATATAAAATATTGTTTCATGAAAATCTTTTGAATGCCTATTGATGTTTGTGGTTATTCCATATAAATCTTTTTGATTCAAGTTCCCGTTAATATGTTTTATACATAGTAAAATTTGTCAAATATCCCGACTCGGGACGCAATTTATCTAGTATAGCAGCACATTGGTTTGTGTGTCGAAACGTGGCTTTGTGTGGGAATAATAATATCCATTAGCGTGTCAACATTGACGTTATCTGAGGAACACACATTATAAGCCTATACAGCCGGTGAATGACATAGGTTGATTTATATATGGAACATTCAGAGGTCAACGTGACGTAAAATCGGAGCGATCACGGTCAAAAAATTATTGTTTTATATCGTTGGACTACAAAATAGCTCAAAAATATGATCACACCAAAATAATAATTATTATTTTTACTGTCGAAGGCTATACATATATATATATATATATATATTATTAGTAGATGTTATTTTCTTTTATTACAATGACAATAAATATTTTATTCGTCACATCAAAGTATACACGGTTAAAGTAAGTAGATAATTTAAAAAAATTAACGCTAATTTGCGAAAAATTAATTTAATTCTAGTAGGTATTTTAATTTAGCTGTGGAATGTTTTCGATTTCTTATTTCGTGTTATTTATTTAATGCTGTATTAAAAACGGCTATTTTTTCTCAGTTAACTATTGGCTAAATTTATGAAAATTATTTTAAAATAAACTAAACAGTATAGCGCAGTAATCGTTGAAGTTAGGGTAAGTTCTATAAGTTTGATTGTATAAATGTTCGTCACGTTTGGCAAAGCTCTGAGCACAGTTTTCGGTATTTTTGTTCATTTCTTTAGCCATGAGATCACGTGAATTTCAGTTGCTGGTTGTAGTTGGCTTACTTGTTTTATATAGGGGTGACAGAACGGTACGAGAAGGGATAGTGATAAGCAGGCTATTAACATACATCCCAAATACCCTTTTCCATCTATACAATCATTTTTGAAAAACTGGAGTGCATTAAGTAACTTTTGGGACTATAATACCTTCCGTTCTTTATTACGTCAATGTCCATGAATAAAATATATTCGTATATAAGGTGAGAATATTCGAAATTCTGGAAATCGAGAAGACGTCAGTGGAAGTGAGCACCTAACCTCAGAATTTGTCACCACTCTAAGCCCTGCGAATCGCGCACATATCGCGTTGGCTGCACTCCAAGATCTGTTTATGACCTAAATATTATAATATATTTCCCGACGGCCAGGAGATAACGTGCTCGTAGACGAACAATGTGGCCGTGTGCGACACGCTGTAGCTCGTTCTCCGTTAGAAAAATACTACGTTAGATATTTTCTGATTATCGTAAAACGGTGTATTACCTCTGCCACACTTATAAACCATATTATAACATATTATTTGTTCGACCCAAAAGGAAGTTCTTTTCTCGTAAATTTCCCGAAACTGCGATTTGATATTGCAATAAGATTTTTCAGTTGTTTAGAGAGAAAAGGACAGAAAAATTGAGTAGGATAATAGTATCAAAAGTCACGTTTTCGAGAAATCATTTTTTCAGAAAACTAAAAACCAAGGGAAGATAAATTCTAGTTTCTATAAAAACCAAAATACGCTATTACGTTATATGTAATTTAAAGTTTTCAATCGACTAAAAACTGTATTTTGACTAAGGAATTAACCACGTATTAAGAATGGCTATAGAAGTCATACAGAGTTTCAACGTTTTTTGAATTCTATATTTTTGGCAATGATTGCCTTGTTCGAGTAAACAAACGATTCACGTATGACGTCTACGAGTATTTGAAATACTTAACCCTATCCTCCCCACTTCCCTTCGCTAAAATATATTTCAAATCACTCTATTGCAATGGACGAATTTACCGCGACAGCGCATCGAAACCGTGGACTAGACGAGTCAGGAGTGAAAACCTAATGGAAATTATTAATATTTGCGAAAATGAACAGTCGAGTACGCGTGAAACCAAACTCCAACGGCCGATAACAGACAGTAATTATTATTACGATCCTGCCAGAGTGCAGAATACACACACACACACACACACGACTTTTTGGGTATCTCGTTAATTTATTATTTAAAGTAGCGCATATTATTGCGGTTTATTATTATTCGGTCGGGGCCTGTATTAAATTACAAATACCGCGGAGGAGATAACAATACGCGAATCCCGTCACGCTCACTAAGTCCACCCTGGTACATACACATATTCACAATGCCAATAATACGGTCCAAAAATCGATGCTTACACACACACGCGTCCGTTTACCGATGATGATAATAATAATAACAATAATATTTGAACCGCGGACGGCGAGTAGAGTAAATAAATTCGGTCGTCGTTTTAAACGAATATTTATGGGACAACGCGAAAATAGCACTATAGGTATAGTACGTAATCGAAACATATCAAAATAGGGGAGAATCAAAATAAAAAAATAAATGAAAGAGAAGGACTAATGGGAGTTTTAATGGTTTATAATGTGATCTTTGAATATTTAAATATTTTAAAACGTCACAAAACTGTCGTGAATGCACGTAATTGTGCACTATACACTATAAAAAAATGATTTAAATATGCACTAAAATGCAGAAAATGTGTGTTTAATATTCTAAAATCACGAATGAGAACTATATGAAACAAAAATTACTATAAATTATTGGTTTTTACATGTTGTGTAAAGCACGACAGTTGAAAATAAATAAAATATTTCAAATAATTAAAAAGATAATGATAATGACGTTAAAAATATGTAAAAAACAAAGAGAAAATATTCAAAGAAAACACGTACTAAATATAATATGTTCTAATTCTTAAATATACATATATAATATTAATACGTTGAACTAAATATGAGCTAAAATAGAAATGGAAATGGAATTGTTGAAATTACAATATTGTAATACGTCTAAGAAGTATCGAAAAGTAAAAAATAGAAGAAGAAAAATAACAAGCCGCAAAACGCATTAAATCCACAAACTCTAATGTGATAATAATATAATAAAATAATATTTTTATGTGACGACGGCGGCGGCGGCGGCGGATAGGATGTTCGACAGAGATTGTGAATCAGAAGAAATCTCGGAATATATATATATATATGTAATAACGCGCGATGTGGAGGAAAACAAAAAAAAAAATACCGAAAATCTAACGCGAACGAGTGAATTTACGTGTTTATCGTATTTGGCAGTAACTACCGACGACAACACGCTCGCGCTATAAGCCTGGCACACGGGCAAAAAAAAAAAAAAAGACTCCCCCCCTATATAATCCCTCCACGGTCACTCCGGGGGGAGAGGGGGGGGCGAGTAAGTAAATGAATTCTCACGCGTTAACTATCCTCCGATTCGGAAGAGAGAGAGAGAGAGAGACTGTTTTTCTCGCGGACGTACAAATGCCAAATATCCCCCCAAACATGTCGCAGCCATCGTTGTACATAATATACCGATTCAAATTATAATATTTTTAATATTATTATTATTATTATTATTATTATTTTTGCTGGGCACTTTGCCAATTGGTCGCACGCGCGTTAACGGCTATAGCCTATAGATCAATATTATATTATACACACAAATATATGTGTGTGTGTGTGTGTGTATAATATATTATTATTGTAACCCGACACCAGCGCCGCCGCCGTACCGCCGCCACACTTTACGGTGTAATATTTTCTTAGGTGCCACTTTCAGGATGACGTTTGACCCGGGTCTTTGTCCGTTCCACTCCCTCCCCCCCCTCGCCAACCATTTCCAAAACCGCCTACACCTGAAGTTCTATATATATATATATTATAGGTGACCGACTACTCTCTAAATCAAAATAACGTTGAAATTATATGGCACCCCTTCGTACCCATGTATAGTGTGTGTGTGTATATATATATATGTCAAAGTCATAAATTGTAGGGGCAGTGCGTCACTGGAAATTTTGAGATAGTATTTTTCCGACATTAAACACAGGCAAACATTTTTTTTTTCTTTTAATTTTCTAAATTTTTTTTTTTTCAATTGCCTGTGTAATCTACGTAAATCTTTTTTTTTTTTATCACAGTTATTAATTGACATAAGAATATAAATTAAATGAAAATACTGTATATATGATGCAAATATGGGACATAAAAATGGTAAAACATTTAAAAACAATTGCAAAATATGTCCATAAATAAAATTGCGTGGAATCAATTTTAGGTTATAAGTCATAAATCCAAAAATAATAATTCCGAATAAAAACTCGACATTTTCACCCGTTAAAAAAAAATAGAAGTGCATGCTCGAAATAATTTTGAAAAATGTCAAGCAAATTTTGAATGAAATTAGAATATTGGAAATGTCTTTTTTTTTCTAATACAATTTTCAATTTTTTATATAACGGGTTTAAAATATTATTATTTACTTGGGATTAAGTTAATGTTTTTTTTTTTTTTTTTAATTTTTTACGGTCTCAATAATATAAAATATAAATGACTCAAAGTGCGATAGTATACATATTGCTTATTTAATTACAATTATTAAAAAAAAAAAAAAAAAAATCTTGTTTGCGTCATATATTTAACTAAATGACTAAACATGAATTCAGTATTGTCTAAAAAATATGTCAAAATATGCTTTCGGCTCTATGGTCCTCCTTCTAACTATAAATATAATTATCAAGATAAACGATGTGTATATATATTTTAGGAGGATTAAAATAATATTGTTTCGTGTGATTTACACGCAGGTGGTTCTCGGAATGGATCTTGAAGCCCAATACCCTCTTTCCCTAAAATTGAACCTTATCCGTGTTTTAAGGCGACAAAAGGCTGAAAAACTTCTTTCAGCATTCGAGACACACTTATGCTAATTTAATTCATCGTATACGTAACCGCGCACGAACACGGTCCATGTGTCACCACCATCAAACGTGAAGCTCTGGGAGATTGTAGATTCGTCCTGGTAGATCCGCGCCTGATGGTGTCGTACGACCGCGACAGATTCAAACATAAATCACGTGGTTTATTTAAAAGGATAATTCTGTCAAAGTAGCGAACACAACAGTAACTGAAAATTGATTAATTATACTGTAATGACTGTGCTTAAAATGGAAGTTTACCCCCCTGGTAACAGTAGACAGCTGTACTTGTGTATAATAATATGTAAAATATATATATATATACACAAAAAAAAAAAAAGAAAGAACAAAACACAATCGTTTGAGCATTTTTATCAACGATCTTTGTTGTACGTCATACTTACAAGGGACTATTGAAGTTTAAATGTATTCATTCATAGGCCCATCTAAGGGCAAGTACAAAATATATTATTTAACGTATACCTTAAATAGTCATCCAACTAATTTTTTTCATACATTTATAAATAATATTAACGTTTTGTAATGTGAATTCGGTGTAATATTTATAATATTTTGTTGAATTACATTTTTTCCCCAGTCAAGGCATGATGATAATAACGTTTCACCAAATATGCTTAATTATATTCTAAATTCACAAAAATCTGTTCAATTTCATTTTTTAGTATATAGTAATACGTGACGAATAAATCCGTAAGAGCCCCGTAAGAGGCTATATAAGAGTGTATAAGTTTTAAGACCAACATAAATATTTCAAAGTCATTATATAATGAAATATTATTGTGGCCTATAAAAAAAAAAAAAAAAATAAATGAATAATAATAACACTAATAAGTATTCTTCGTGTGTAATCGACGGAACACGGAGAACGCCAGTCGATGACAATTAGCAGACAACAATATCTGTATAAATAATAAATAATGAGCTAATTTACATATGATATATTGATTTTTTTCGCATTCGTGATTCAAGTCAGCTGCTGTCTAATTACACTAAATGTCGAGGAATGTATATATCGTTTGCTTAATTAAATATTTAAAAACACTGTTGTTTTAATGATTTCAATACTAAATTGAATAAAATCACAACGCACTTTTTAAACCTCCTTCCGCCCCCCCCCCTTGCCCTTGAAACCGAAACGAGTTTTTTATCGTATCCACCGCTCTGAATCAATCTAAGTATACTTCTTTTACGACGATAAGCTGCCGTTGATGACATATTTTTCTTTCGCGCGTTCGCTCGGGGGTCATAAACGTTTCTTTCTCTTTTTTTTTTCGCTTTTTTTTTTTTTTTTTTCGGGGTCATAGCAGCAGCAGTCGCGTGTTTCCTCGCGAGAAACGCCATAAGGGTATACCGTTTTATTCCCGGCACGGATTTGTTTAAGGCCGTAATTTACCGGGATTTAGGTGTACGCAACCTTATGAAACATAAATCTCGAAAGGAACGTTTTATTTTATTTATACACATTTTCGTTTTGTTTGACAGCAGCATATTATGTCGTATTTTTGCGTCTGCGTTTCGCTCCCCGTCCACCCGACGGGCAGGGGTGGTTAGGGAAATCACACCCAACGTACGCATATATAATGTATATGTATATGTGCGTTTTACGAGTATATAATGTACACGTGGGTATAAAGTATAGTAGCGAAACATTATTTCTTCATTCTCGCGCGGAGGATAACGCGAATACAATGGGACAGAAACAAAAGGCAACGCGACGTGTAAAATGTCTAGGACTTTGCGCCGTAGCCGCCGCCGACGGGAAAACAAAAAGGAAATTGGGCACACGACGACTGTTCGTTTTTTTTTTTTTTTTTTTTTTTCATTAGGTTCGCCTGTTATTGTATAACGTTTGATCATCACTCGTTACTAGGCACTTTTTAAAGATAAATATGAGATTTTGAGCATATTCAAAGGGTGCCAAAAATTCCATTATAGTGTCGTATCGTGATATATCAGCCCTGGTCTGTGATATTTATATCCTAATCACTTCATCATTTATTTTATTTCATTTACGTCACATAAATAATTACTTCGTTTTGGTGCATACACAAAACTACACAGCTGATCGAGGAGCGGACATGTGCAACAAATTATTTTGTTTTTACTCAAAATGTACCAAAAATGTTATACTCCAGAAAATATAATTTGAGTTTCGCACAAAGAAATATAATTCATTACATCACAAGATAAAAGCGAATTGATAATCACTATTGTACGTTTTGAAACTGTTGGCAGTGACGTGAACAACTTTTTTACTTGAAACGGGGGCTAAGAGGGGTATACGTCTTAACGTTATACTCTATGAGATAATTGCGATATGCACGTTATTCGTGAGAAAATAATTGTTTAACATCGCGTTCTTTGCCCTCTCACAAGTTGTTTCGCAATCATTTTAATTAATGTCCTAAACGCATCAATTTTCAACGCTAATTTTTAATATATTTAAAAGTTAAACGAAAATTTGTAACATTTTACATGAATTAATGTCTCTAGAGAATCCTAAGACAATATTTATCATATTGTTGAATTAGCAAAAACATTGGAAATATCAACTAGTGGAGCCATTAAAAATAAAATTAAATATTATCAAGCACAGAATATAAATTGAGTTTAAACCATTAGTTAAAATAATATTTTGCAGTTTTAGTAAAGTGGTTAATATATTATAAAAAGGACTTACAAAATGTTTTTATCGTTTGTAATGAAGGACATTATTTTTGGCGAAACCAAACCAAACAACATTTTTTTTCAATAAGCTCTGCATCCCTTAATACAATCGACGTCAGGCGTGAGAACTTTCGGGGCAGATTTAATATTTACAACACAGCCCGTGTACGTGTAATATCTCCGAGATGAGCTCTGACACGCTTATGGTGTTCATACACGAAACGCTGTACCCTCGGTCACCGCCGCCGCCGTTCTTTCGTACCGAACACGTGTCCCAAGAAATATATTTAGTGTCCTCGTGGGCGTAAAAACTCGCTCGACGTTTCGGGACGACACGACGTTTCACCTCGTTAAGTGGTTCGCCGACAATGGTGGTTACAAATAATAACAACAACGACAACGACGACGACGGGGTGCGAGCGGAGGGAAGAAGAGAGGAGCAACGGAAGAAAAAGAAGAAATATCGCGGGCCGGGAACAGGTGTGTGGCGGCTGCCCGTATAGCGTTGGCGGGGCGCCGGGTGGATTTATGACGCGACAAAATAAAAAAAGGGGGAAAAAAAATAAGGAGAAAAAAAAAGGTGTACTGCGGCGAGAACACTTTTCAATGGATCTCGTCCGGGGACAATCGTTTCCGGAAAGGGACAGAATAAACAGCGGGTTGTAGTTCGCGTGCGCTTCTGCGGCGCTCGTCGTTTACCTGTCCCTGAGATCCTGCGGGAACGAAAAGAAAAAAGGCATATTAGTAAAGCGGGTCCGTATAACGACCGTAACGACCGTCGTCCCTCGCGTCCACGCGGAAATGTTTAAACTACCGCGAAACGGTGTTTGCCCGCGTCCTCGGTGGTCACCCGATATGCGATTTCGTTTTCACGTGACATTGTTAATTAACTACTCGCCTATACTAGTCACTTACCAATATCGGACTGCGACTGCGCGAGGTCAGGATTTATAAATTACAATACGCGACAGGCGAAAATACCGAGTGGAAATTTTGAATTTTAATATTATGGGATTTTTTTTTCCAGTTTTTTACATTATACATTTGGCCATTACAACCCTTGGATGTCCCAGAAAGCAGAAATTTTGTAATAAATTTGAGGACCAGATGACAATGCATAATTAGTAATAATAATTATTGTTGTTATTCACCATTACTACCCCAATTAAAAATGTTATATTATACAAATTCGGTTTTGAAATGTTTTCCTCAAATCATTTGAATGATTCGTAGATTTTTCTTATGGAGGAAAAATTTCGAATTGCTCGTAACAATTTTAGGTTTTGAGTGGGCAAAAATGCTTTATTATGATTTTACAAATTTGTTTTCCCTCTTCTGCGGACACTTTTTCGTATAGAAATACTTATCCAAAAGTTTCGATCAACAACTTTTTGAATCAGAATATTCGGATCTATATGATATTGTAGAATGTACAGAAGTAATTTTTCGAAATTCGCATTGTTTCAAAGGATTATAACATGTAGTTTTTGTCATTTTATTTCGTTTTAATTGATTATTTGGTTGCTGCAGAAAATTTAATAGTCACCAATTTATATATTGAATATGGTAACAAATGAATCAATTAATGTTTATTTTTTAATTTTAATTATTTTTAACGCTCGTAACAAAATCTTCGATTAGAATCGTTTTATTGAAGAAATGATTTATAATTTTTGAAATTTAAAGTTTTACCCTTCCACCAATTGTCACCCGAAGAGTAATGAATACCCATGGTGCGAAGTATGTTCGTTTTTTCAAATATTCGCATTACATTACAATTAAAATTCATTAATAAATACGCCAAAATGGGCACACACACACACACACACACGGAAATTCTATGAACTACGACTTGTTATAACGTTAATCTCGTAAAACGAATTCATCACGTATCTGTAGCAATGATGTTTTTCAGTAAAAATACGTGATTACATCGGATCCCGTTCGTAATTATTTAAATACTGTAGTGAGGTATTGTGTTCGGTCTAACAGACACTGCGAACGTGTTATTTGCCGGCGATAAAATTTCGCTCACGTTATGTTTCATATTATTATTATTATTATTATTATTATTATTATTCGCAACAGTTTGCAGGATTCGGATTTGTTTTCCGCTCAATAATTTTGGTTATTTTCAGCACGTAGACCGGCCCACGTACGTTGATTTTAAACTCTTACATTTTTATTTGTGCCCGAGTACTGACGACCCCGGGTCGTGCTCAAAAACTCGTTTTATGAAAATCTATAGTTGCGGTCAAAATCGAAAACGATATTATGTGCTAGTCGCGGTCACTATACATTTTGGAACACACAAACACGAGTAATCTTGGTAGTCTAATTTTTGGAACCTGTACGAGGTCAGTCTTTATTTGAATCGCATGTGCGAATTCAAAAAATATTTTTTCCCGATTTCCTCAGTAAGTTATTGAGCTAAAATTATACTAATTTTTAGGAGTTTTAAACAATTGTTTTAAATCCATGACACAGTTTTTATTGATTATCTCAAAAAGTGAAAAAGTGAATTTAGGGGGTTTCTGAAATAAGCGATTCACTCATTTTTCATTTATTCATTTGATGATAATATAAGAATATTATAGAGAAAGACAATGAATACGCATTAATGTGAATAATAATAATTGTCGTTGAATAAAAATTAAATTAATAATGTGAATATTAAAATTCTATGCGTACTACAAATTTTGGTTAGTTTCACATACAAGATTTGATCGATTTTATACGCGAAATATAGTCGCGCCGCAAAATATTGATTGTCCGACAACGTCTTATCTCGCACGTCCGGATTAAAAAAAAAAAAAAAAAACTAGTTTACCAACTACTATATAACAAAATAATGAGTTCCATCAATAATGTCATACCCAATAAATCGTCATTAAATATGAAATATGATGAATATTTTATGATTTCCAGCAAACAGTAGATAACATAATAAATAACTTTGGATGGATTAAACTTAAATTGTTACTGATAATAATAATACATAAAATATATTAATGAATGCAATTTATTTATGACATTTTTTTTCGTTGGATTCTCTTAAGAAAATTACAAAATAATTCGGTTAAGTGTTATATATTTATAGGGTGTCTCACACGAAAATACCCATTTCGATATCTCCTGAGATAATAAATGTAATGAAATTATGTTTTATATTATTATACTTTTTTTTTTTTTTCATATTTTGTCTGCGGGCCGTATAGAATTCGTTTGCGAGCTGTCCATTTGGCGACCCTTGCTTTAATACAGCAGTAGTTTTTTTTTTTTTTTTTTTTATTTTATTTTCAATTATTACTACTTCTAAGTAAATATAGTGAACATTATTTTTCTGAGGCCTTTTTCCGCTTATTCGTCATAATATAACGCCAATACCACGAATCGGAAATACATTTTTAATGCGATGCCTACAAAACATGTGTTGATATTATTATCAACAAATCACAAACATCACCCCTTCTATTCCCCCCCTTTACTATAATAATTTATATAGTACAGCTGTCAAACTGTTTAAAACAAATATATCTCTTCATCGCATAAAAAGTGTTCCTTCACCATTTTTTAAAACAGACACAGGAATTTACATTAGTATAAAAGTAGTCGACAGATCTCGAGTTCTGCTATATCATAGACGTGTGTGTGCAAACAAAACGCGAAATTTGGTAAAAATAGATCCGAAATTGTTAATAATATGCTGTTTTTTGGGTATTTAAATGTGTGCTGAGTAAATGTCATCCTCGCGCCCTGTGTAATATAAACAGTAATCTAAACTCGATATTATTGTTTAAAGCTCAAACAAAACATGATGAATTTGAATATATATATATATAGATATTTTTTTTTACTTTAACCGGTGTATTTACTGTGTCCGTTTGCGATTGTTTGCAGCGCAGTCGCAGTATCGACGAAATACTGCAAAAAGAAATAAATGTGTTCAATAAAACCCGTCTGAAATTTTAGACTTTCGTCATTATAATGTATTTTACATTGTAATTACAACATTGACTGTAAATTTTTTTAATATATATATATATATACATCGTTACTCCCAACGGATAGGAGAGTAACTGCATTTTTATAATTTTTCAGGAGAGCCAATGAAAATTTCAAACACGTATTCTAATATTCTGTATTTGATATTATTTGTAATAGTTACTATTTTTATATTTTATAAGATTTTTATAAGAATTAATTACTTACTGCACACCTGTAAATCATTTTAGAATTAATGAGTTTTCGAGGGTATACGTATAGAGAAAATTATGCTCTATCAAAATTTGAAATGATCAGAAAACTATTAATAGTGTAGCTGTGTCCTTTTTCATAGGGGGATTTCATTGGGTAATACATATTTATTGTAGATAAATAAGTTTTATTATACTCTTATGTTTCAACAAATCATTAGAAGACATTTTTATATTACTCCACCCACACACACGTTAAATCATTAATAAAAAATAAA
>JAIPRM010010261.1:0-13932 GCA_025469315.1 Stegophylla sp. TES_Ste_2020
CTAGATTTTTTGGGGTAGTACGGGTAGTATGTGGTACCTTGTTGTAATAATAAATAAAATCGTTAAAAATTAATAATACTTGTGTATTTGAGTGTGAGGAAAAGTAAGAAAAAATGTAAGCCCCCCCCAAAAAAAAATCCTGAGTGCGCGCCTGCTTACGAGTGATCTATTATTCACTATTTAATTTTATTCGTCATTTCATTTATACATTTTCTTATAGAGTTCTTAAATTTACAAACACCATTTGGAATGCTTTCTCATAAAACATCACTGAAAGTGAGAGTTCCAATCATATTATTTAGAAATTTGAAATCTAGATTATGTAATGGGAGACTTCGTGTCAACTCTCTCATAAAAATTGTAATTAAAACTGAAATTTTTACCGGGTGTGCTAAGGGAGAAAAAGTATATTGCCAAAGACCATTATACTCCAACGGTATGTTTTGAAGAGTTCAGTTTCCAACAAAAGTCTGTTTGGCAATGACAATAAACAAAACTCAAGGTCAGACTTTAACTTATTGTGGTTTAGATTTGGAAAATAACTGTTTCTCACATGGACAATAATTGTGTGTGGCATTTCCTAGAGTTGGAAGACTTGACCATTTATACGTTGATGCACCACAAAATAAAACTCTGAATATGATATACCAAAAGGTTTTGACTTAAGTCATATTAGAATTGAGTAACTAAGTATAAAATCATTTGTAAATATTCATAAATAAAGTTAAATTATACAAATTATAATCATAATTATAGATTCATTTTTTAATAATAATATGTATGTAGAATCATCATAATCATTTGTAAATATTATATTATTATCATTATTTTTTTTTATTTATAATTCAGCTATTACTATTATTTAGCACTTGATAAAATTAAGCCAAAAAATTTTTTTTCTTCTTTAAAACACAACAATGTGTGTTGATTTAAGAATTTCATTTAGAGAAATCAAAAAGTACACACGGGCAATGCCGGGTAATTCATTTAATATATAATAGGAAAACATAATATTTAAAACAGATCTGAGTTAGACCGGGCAACGCCGAGTTATTCAGCTAGTTTAAGTATAAATAGACAGTGATATGGTAAATGTTTTGGTGCAAGAAAATGTTTCATATGTGATTTATTTTTCTAATAAAGAAAAATGTTTCATTTTCATAGTTAATACTGGGATATAAAACTGGATGAGTAAAAACATTTTTTTCGTAATAATAACAAACTTTATATTTTTTAAGTAAGATAGTCTTGAATAAAGTAAAGCTTTGCTCAGGTTAGGTTTACGAGAATCTAATATCAAATATATCACTTTTAAAACTCATCCACATAAAATAATCCGGACATACTTCGCACCATTGATATTCTTCACTCCTCGGGTGGGATTCTCTTAGTGGGTGTATTTAATTTTGAATTTCTTCAAAAAAAATTTATTTTTTGCTCAGCCAGTTTTATGTACCACAATTTAATGAAAGTTTAAAGTTATATGTCAGTATAGCTTACAATGGAGCAAATTATAAGTTTGCATTAACTTCATATCAATTAGCAGAAAGTTTATTACTTAAATAGTTAAAAGCATACAAATATAAAGAGTTAATTTAATGTTTTCCTCGATATTTTAAACAAATTAAAATGTTTTATTTAATATTATATGTGGTGTGATTATTTATTTGTAAGGATTTTTAAGCAAAAGTTACTTTTTAATATGAATAATCGAACTTGGGCATGAAAAAGAATTGTTAAAACACTAAACTAGGGGTAGGGGACTGGGGAATGGTCTAAGTCTTCACGTGTCCACGTAATAAAATTTAGGCGATAGTGTTGTGGGTTGGTGGTAAATATTAGTTTTGCCTGGTGATTTAATAACATTCGCACTGCCACTGCGGGACCATGACGTATTTTTTTTTTTTTAACACCACGCGTTATAATTGATTATTTTAGTTTGGAAGATAATGATAAAAACATTTGTTGCCTTGACAATCAAGTCCAGAATAGTATTAAAAATATTTCTAAAATGAAAATTCTACTCTATTAAGTCAGTAGATACCCATTTATAGTTTGTTTTTTTTTTAGAGTTTATACCAATAAATAAATTAAATACTATGTGAAATACTAATAAATTATATATACCCACAAGAATGCTAAATTATAATTTTGAGACGTTTTGAAAATTCGGCGTTGGCAACCTCTTGATACGTACTATGAAAGTTGATAATATTACAGAAGATAGTATAACACGTTGCCAATTGTGTAGCATATTTATTTAAATACATTAGATAGGTAATGAAAATATTAAAAACATATTTTAAATAGATTTAAAAACTTACCTTTTTATCCATATTTCTTGGAGATTTTTTTTTTTTTTAAAGTTAACAGTTAAACATCTTGACGTTTCATTCAAATTTCGTTAAACGAATAACAGCTAATTATGAAAATAGTAAATATTTATAAAAATGATACCTGGGGAAATGATTTGAATTATTTTGGAATGATTATAACTTACTTTAAATCATAGTTTTATATTTAAAACGAGTGACAATTATAAGGTAAATATAAATTTATTATTCATTTCATCGTAGTAAATTTCTATTTATAGCAAGAATAATTTTAAACGAATCGTCAATAAATAATAATTATGATTTTTAAGATGAAAAATATCGATATGTCTGATGTGCCAAAAGAAAAAATAGCATATTTCTAGTATGATATTAATTTTTTTTTTCGATTTAAAGTACAGTTGTATACTTAATTAATAAATTTGCTGGGAGTGAACAGATATTTTCTAAGGGAAATGAAAATGTAGCTAATTTATTAAACCATAATATTCAAGTATGGAACTTACATTATTTTTCCTATAATTAAAAGTATTTTACCGGCTGACAATAATAATAGTCTCAATATTAGTATCTAAATATATTATATTTCTACAATAATTGTCGAGTCTGAGGTACGAAGTCCTGAAAAAAATGTTCATAGTGATAGTCTAATCATAATTTTGTAAATTTTCATAATACATCAATTCTTCAGCAGTTAGTCGTTACAATGTATTAAGAGAATCAGAAACCTGGAAAGGATTAATAGACGAATCAATAATAACAATTAAAGAAACGTGTAGATCTATAAAAAAAGAAATACTAAATGTAGGTGGCTAAAAAAATGTACTACAATACATTGTCTACTAAAATTGTAAGTAATGATCTTTTCTATTTCAACCAATATCAAGGTGTCTAATAAAAAGAACAAAGCATAAATAAGATTTCTAATTAATATATTTTAATAATTAATAAGCAATACTAGAACACTAAAAAAAAAAAAAAAATACAGAATAGTATATGTCATTATACATTATAAGTAGCTATAACTATAACTATTCAACTATTTAGGTGAATAAATTAAAAATTTATTAAATTTATTTTTATAAATTTACATATAAAGAATAGCATTTAATTAAAACAATTGAAAATAACCATAATTATAAAAAACATCTTTTGGGTTCTCATTTGATGACATTAGGTATATTGAATATCGATAAAATTATGATTAGTTAGTATGTCGAAAAAACAATGGTGAGTGCATTATTATTATTATTATTGCAAGTATATATGTGTAATAATAACTTAAAGATTGTATATTATATATTAATGTAATATAAAATATATAAAGTTAACTACTGTGATAAGTACTGGTATTTAAAGTCATTCATTTTTTAAATAATGGTAAGCATAATATTTTTATCTATATTTTTGTAATAATTAACGTAATTATTGTACTTAATGTACCTATATAATACAATAAATATATAATGGAAACTACGACAGAGATACTATTTATATAGAGAATTTTTAAAAAAATATTGGTTGTCTAATATATCATTATATACAAGGATTTACCTATTGGTAAATAATATATAATATAATGCTCTAGGAATATGCCGTTTTTCCAATGTTACTCAATCAGTCTTTTCGTTAAATGTTATGAATTATTTTTTACATAACATAAAAAACCTTTCACTCATAGGTACGATTGTACCAAAGCCAATATTATTTCTAAAAATCATATATTTTAGATAGAGTTACATAGGTACTATAAACTCGAATTGAATACTATTTCAACAATTCTTAAATAACATTAAATAACAATTTATTTATAAAATATGTAAGTAACCGTAAGAATGCGTATAATTTAAATTAGTGAGTATAATATTATCGAGTATATAAACTGATATAAACATAATAAGAATATTTTTAGATCATTCTGAACACTGGAGAATCCTTCTTACCACATGTCACTAGTAGGTACACGTTATACAATAGTAGAGTAAAATAATGAAATAATTTTATGAACTTAATACTTAGAAAAAAAGAGTTATATATTTTTAGTTATAATTATTATTACCAAAGTAGTATATTATAAACACCCCAGATACATCTCTACGGAAAGACGTTGTTATTTTCTTTTAAATAGAACAAAACTAATTCCATTAATTAATCAATGTGAATATGCAGAGGTAATATTGGTAATAGTGTAATTTTAGCGGCTGAATCACCCTTCAAAAAATTAAAAATAAAAATAAAATACCGTAGTAGCATCTGTAGTGTTCTTTGATTTTTAATAGGTTTGGTTCAATCTGCATGTAATTAATAAAGTGTAGAGAATTTATAATTATGCATTTTTATATTACTATAAATCGGCTGTAAGCCATAAGCCCATATCACCTTTAATAACCCTTAAATTTTTTGACAAAAGCACCACCCTTTCAAATTCTATGGTCATAAGCGCCAACGTCTTGAGAGGCCTGGTTTTAGCTATTTAATAAGGAGGAAAATAGACAACATTATGTAATCTAGTCATCGACACCAGATGTAATTGAGTGGTAGAAATCCAAAACGTATATTGCCAAAACTCTGATTTTTCAGGAGAAGCTATTTTCTGTATCTCTTCTTACATAATTAATGTAAATTAACTGGTACCCAATAAATGTAATATATGAGTTATAGTGATTTTGTAAATAATATTATTCATTTCTTAAGCATAAACCTATTAGTATAATTCTTATTTTTTGGGATTTTTAAAATTTGCAACAATCCGAAACGTAAAATTTCTATCAATTATATGGAAATAGTGAGTTTAGAAAAATTTAATGAGAATAATTCGTTTTGTAAAAAATTTAAAAATAGATTCTAAAATGTGCTTTTTCTTAAATAAAAATATTATTGGTTAGTGTATTTGCTATAATTATTTAAGTAGATAGTTATTGTTAAAACTGTTTTATAAATACATTATAGATATATTGTTTATCATACCAGCTTTTAAAAGTTAATATAATAATAAATTAAATGAAACCATTAATAGTTGATAATGTCTTGGATATATAATATTATTAATGCCTACATTCAACACTTTATCTATAGGTAACATATTATATTAAAATCTTAATTATTTTTAAAAGAGTCTCCAGAAACAGCTATTTCTTATAAATAATAAAACCTATTTCCGTAATAAAATAATTATAATAATATTCAGTTCCACTTTTCATAAAATTTGCTTTCCACCACAACCGACTTAATATCTTTAAAGGTTTTTACTTACACAAAGTGTACTGTTATTATAGTGAAAAACGTAAAAAAGTCGCAAAAAAAGATTTTTTTTCCCTTACATTTAAATAGAAAAATATAAATGCATGTCTAGTGACCTATAAAATAATTTTTGATTCCCCTCAAATGAGTTTTCAGTAGTTTTTATACAGAATTAAAGACTTCAAGTATTGTAGAGCAGTGAACTTATCCAGTCTAATACAAATAATATATATATATATATATATTTTTTTTTTAAATAATTAACTTAGAAATTGTATTATATATATTATTAATATAATACGAACAATATAGCTAATGGTAACTGCTTTACCCATGGGCCCCGAGTTATCCCAATTTTACGGGGTGTCCAAAATCTTAATTATAAATTTACATAAAATGACACGATATTTTAAAGTAGAGGATGGAACATATTATGTTTTTCGGTTTTGGTTATTTAACTATATTTTTAAGGGTTCCGGTTCCGGTTTTTTTAAAAAAAAATAAAGGTTCTAAAACTGATTAATACCGGTTCTAAAAAATGACGGCTATTTATGGTTAATACAAGTTTTTAGAAAAAAAGTTGGTATTGGCTATACTATTATAGGTGGGTGGGTATATTATTGTAGTCAGTGTTGTGTATTATCTAGTATAAAATAACTAGATTTTTTTTTTTTTTATCTTTTATACAGATAAATTAGATATAAATTATTTGAGTTATAATGTTTAAGTGCTAATTTCAAATCCAACATAAATAAAAATTATCAATTAGTATTTTTAAATCATTTTAAATTACTGGTTTTATAATAATTATGTATTATGCAAGTTTTAACTTAAGTCAATTTCGCGCCAAAGCGGCGCCACTCGTTAAATAACACAAGCATGCACCGGGCCTTAATCACTTAGAAGAAATTATAAACTCGTTATTAAATAGAGAATCATCAGACTGAATTAGGACTTATTTTTATAATACAATTAAATTTCTATAGCTATAACTTAGGCGTAGTTTCCTTTATAAAATATATTTGATAAATTAAACATTACTTAATATATAGAGTATCTATAGGTAATAATAATGTACACATTGATAGCACGATAAAGATACACATACAGACAATAGATTATCTTTTTGTTATCTAAATAAAATTTAGTTTATTATTTATATTTATCAAGATAAATAAATTTGTATGTATCTTTTATCTATTATTTTTTCCTTCTACACAATTTCAAATACTTGTTCAATAGTTTTAATAAGAAATTTTTTAATCAGAATTTTTGGTACTTTTGAAAGGTATTTTTTCTCAATCATTTTTTCGAAATTCAGGAAAAATTTTACAAAACGCCTTCAAAACTTTTATAGATTCTAAGAGGAACGAAGACGTTAGTCTTTTCTACAATGATGTTTATAAATTACTTTTTATGTACAGGTTTTCGTGTAGAAAAATGCGTCCAAAAGTTTCGACTAACATCTCTTTGAATTATAATTTTGATCTAGATGGTACTTTGAGAATTCATTTTCTCAATAGTGTTTTCAAAATTCGGAAAATATTATCCAAAATATGACAGAAAAAGTATTTAAAACTTTTTTTTAATTCCAAACTCTATATAAAAATTTTAATGTCGGTAGAAAAAAATGTAAAGACACTTTTTTTCTCAAAAGTTTGCAACAGTTTTCCCGCAGTAACTTTTTAGATCACCTGAAGATCAAAAAATATTTTAGTCTAGCTTTTTTCCTAACAATAACCATAGATCACCTGATCACCTTAATCAGCTTGGAAGTTTATTTGTACAATATAATATGAATGGGAGAAATCAATGCGATAATATTTTCCGTGATCAAAATCGAAATATATATATACATTAAAATTTACAACACAAGAGAATAACTACGTTCAAAAATTTGAATTTAATATTTCTGAACTGACAAAAGAAATACTTATTACTAGTTACTACTAATCGAAATTAACGATTTTATAATTAAAGTTATGGTTTTTAATTTTTTGTAAATAAAAGTTACGACTTAATTTTCGATTCCTTCCCAAATTTCTAAGGTTAAATGGTTCTATAAAAGCGCTACCATTTAAAACTGTATACGTGACGCAACTGTTAGTCTCCGAATATTCGACAATTGATTTTGTTCAGCAACTATAGCATAATGCAGAGACATGAGTGTCCACAGGAATTCTCTCGGGAAGGGCAATAATAATTTAAATACCAAAAAGTACAGTATTACAAAATACATCAGAATATTAATACTTTATAAATAACACTTCAGGTTTAAAATATTATACTCAAACTTTACTGGGTAGGCAAATATTTCATTACAGCTTATAAGGTGTCATGATTCGACAATAGAGTGGAATTACAAGAATCCTAGTCAATTCAATTAAAATTCAGTTTAAACGTTTATTATAACATTTACTTCTTCCACGTTACTTAAATAAATTTAATAGTTTTTATCTATGTTAAATAAATACAAACGCAAACGCTAAAATACGAATTTATCCAACCAACTATAAGGCAGAAATTTCTTGGATTTTTAAAATTATGGCTTTTATTACATTTAGCAATAATTTTGAGTGAATTTTATAGTAAATTTTTTGTCAGCTTTTAAAGTACATTGGAATAGAAAGTATTTTATTACAGTGTTTAATGTGTCATGTTTCGACAATAGAGTAAAATTACATATAATCCTAGTCAATCCAGTTAAAATTCAGTTAAAACGTTTATTATAACACTTACTTCTTACACATTACTTAAATAAATTTAATAGATTTTATCTATGTTAAATAAATACAAACGTAAACGTTAAAATACGAATTTATCCAACTAATAAGGCAGCAATTTCTTGAATAATTAAAATTATTATGGTTTTTAGTACATTTAACAATAATTTTGAGTGAATTTTATACTAAATTTTTTGTCAGCTTTTAAAGTATATTAGACAGGAAAATATTTTATCACAGTGTTTAATGTGTCATGATTCGACAATAGGGTGAAATTACATAATATAATCCTAGTCAATTCAATTCAAATTCAATTAAAACGTTTATAATAAGTTACTTTTTACACGGTACTTAAATAAATTGAATACATTTTATATACATATACCTATGAATATATATATTAAATAAATACAAATGTAAACGGTAAAATACGAATTTATCTAACTAATAAGGCAGCAATTTCTTGGATTTTTAAAATTGTTGTTTTTAGTACATATAATAATAATTTTAAGTGAATTTCATATTTAATTTTTCGTCAGCGTTAAAAGTAGAATTTTTGAGATTTGAAATATATTCTTTTGGGTTCTTAACTGCATTAAATTCAGATTCTTATTTATCACCATGTGGATCATAAGATGATCATTATAAATGTGCTGTTTTTTAAAATTATTTTGAATAGGTATATCAAATTTATAAATCTAATATACAATCAGAATAATAAGGGAATATCTATCGATGGGTATACAATAAAAATAGTTAAAATCATTTTTGAAAAGTCCAGAGGAGGGAAAATGCCCCGTCTCGCCCCTCCTGGCACCTATGGTCTGAGCCAAATATATTCAGTTACGGTGTGTAGCAAAATATGTGTAAAAGTGATTGTAGAAATGAGTTAATTCAAAACCTTCAAAATATATTGTGGTATTATTATTATATAGTTTAAACTTATTTGCTATTAATGCGTGAACGTGTTGAAATTTGTATTTTTTTTTTTTTTTTTTAATTTTTATTTCATGCGGTACAGTTATTATTTATGGGTGTTTATGACGTAAATACGCTTCAGTTAATTTATTTTAATAGGTATTAAGTGTTAAAATTATATTAAATTATTGACTATTGATATATAATCTATCGAAATACTCTACATACCCGTGTATCATGATCAATTATCTAATAAAGACTATTCGTAATCAACTATTTTGTACATTTTGGTAATTGAGTATAATATTATACATAAGGGACGGCCAAACGATCGATCGCGGATGATTTCAAAGTCGATCTTGATAGAATTTATTTTTAGTCAATTTTATCAAATATCCACAGATAGGAAAATTCTACTATGATCATCGCTATCATCGTTTTACCTGATAGGCCCATTCAATAATAATAAAACAATTTATAGAAGTCAATCCTCAAAAGACAAAATTTATTCTTAAGTAGATCTCTACCAAAAAAAGTTTGTTTGGCCATCCCTGTTATACATTATAAGTTTTATGTATTTACAATCCATTTATAGTACAAATATCCAATTATTTAAGAAATTTAATCCTAGGCGGTTCTATGGGAGGGGGGAAGTCATGCCATCAAATTATTTGTTATAAAAGTCATGTGTTATAAATATGTATGTCTCATAAATTTTATGCGTTATAAAAACTTAAATAAAAAGTAAAAAATGTCTACATCAAAATTATTTTTATTCGTTGTGAAAATTATTATTGAGTTAATAGGAGCAGAAAATGACAAGAGCAAACTTAAACGCTTAATCAAAAACTCTATAATTTCAAAATAAATAAATAATATATGATACAACTACAAATTGTAAGTAATAGATTAAAAAAATCCCTGATTATAAAATATTATGTTAATAATAATTATTAACATAATTATTATGGTAATACATTATTAAGAGCTATTGTTTCTAATTTAAAATCAAGCCAAAAATTAAAATTGATTTTTAAAATTCAATTATTTACATATAATTTATGCATATACATCCAAATAATTTTATAACACATGACATTTATGAGAAATTATTTTAATAATTTGCGAATTTTGTGTCACTAAACTTTCGAACACCTAACCTAGATTCGTAAAATATAGTATCACTTATAAACAGAATTTATCTTTAAGCCCGAAAAAATATTCTAATTTTACATTTGAAAATATATTTGAACTTGTCTTAAATAATATGCTGAATTTGTATAATTATTTTTTTTCATTGGGTATGAGGTCCTATAAGTAGGTTCGTGTGGATACCGGACATAATGTAAAACACTAAAGTCCTTTCTTTGCAAAAGTTTTATAACAAATTTAAATTTAATTTGATTTGGTGGACATTGGACATAGGCATTTTACAAATTTTGAGGAATAAGGTACCTCCTCTCAAGTTTCACTTGATTCGCTGTAAGGAGTAATATAAATTGTTTTGCTTCCCCAGCCTCAAAGGTCTAGAACCGCCTATGAATGCAAGGCTACATTTAAAGTAAAATTATGATATTCTTAAAATTAAATATATTATATAATTAAATTAATATGAACAATTTTTTTTAATGGGCACAATTTTTCTTCTGGTACTATGGCACAACCATGCGTTACCACCGAAATAAATTAGTTTTTTGAGTAAATTTAAATATTTCTTGAGTAGTTTTGAGTAGAGGTTATAATAAAAGTAATTAAAATTTAATATTTATGTAATTAATATACAATCAAACTTTTTTAATCGCGACAATTTATTTCAGGTACTATGACATAACCATAAATTACCACCAAAATAAATCATTTTTTTGAGTGGATTTAATTATATTGGAGTATAAATTTAATTACAAATTATAATAAAAATAGTTAAATTGTTATAATGTTATTTATTTGTATTTTATATTATTATTAAAGTTATCTTATTTTACTTAAATTAATATCATAATGTTATGAAACTGTTGTTTGAATTTAATTCAGCTATTATTTTAGTAGGAAGTAATTTTCTTAAAATAAATAATAATGTAATAATAATTAATACTTTTGGTATAGCATGAGTTGAGACGACTTTTTATTTTAGGACAACACGATGTTTTCCAAGTTTTGCCACTGGATTCGCGCCTTTGTTTTTTCTCCAAATTCGGTAAGTGCGTGACTTGATATACCCATTTGTTCGTTCCTATAAAAATGAAATGTACAGTGTTTTAGATAAAAATGTTTTATTACAATGCCATTGTTTTATAATAAAATGTACAGTGTTTTGTTATACTAAATTATTATATGTGAATAATTGTGTTCAAGAACTTAAATGTTAGGTATCTTCTACAGAAAATGATGAAGTTTCTAAAATACAATGTACATCTTCAATATTTAATCATAGTGAAATTAATGGTGCATTATGGCTACTACTATCTTATTTGTATTTTCTAATGTTCTGTGGTGTTAATCTATGCATCGTTGAATTATATAATGCAATTTATTATTTAAACACAGCTATTTATGATATGCATTTTTGATTTTGTTTCATTTTTCATATTTTCTATACTTAATTTTATAGAATTTTGGACGTAAATAGGTAATATGTTCTTAAATTTAATTCAGGCGCTGATCCAAGGGAAGGGAAATGGGGACGATTACCCCTCCCAAAAATTTTAAAATGCATTCTAAAAATGCTTATTGCGTGTAAAAATGTATTCATTTTATGTAAATTTTATGTATTTTTGTCTAATCACCCCCTCAAATTGAAGTCCTAATCCGCCACTGATTTAATTCATCTTCTGTATTTTAGATTCTGAACGAAGTGAAAGAGCAAGTATTTTTACAATGATGATTATTTTATTTTTTTTGTATACACTTTTTCGTATGGATCTACTGGTCGAAAAGTTTCGATCAGCAACTATTTGAAACCGAATATGCCTCTATTTGGTACTTTACAGAAAGAGATTTTTGAATTTCTCAATTCTACATTTTTTTTTTTTTTTTGAAAAACTACCTAAAATTTGACAAAAAAGACTCGGAACCCATCATATTTTGATCCAAACTTTATAAAAATTTAAACATACGAGATAGACATTATTGAAGATGTGGAAAAAAAATTTTGAACATTTTTTTAATATTTTTTTCTCATTAATTTTTTTTTCATTTTATTTATTTGTTACTTAGATAAAAAAATAAATAATGTAGAGCAAAATAAAGTGAATTAAAGTAATGTAAAGTATAGACAAGAAAGCCGGACAAACTTCGCACTACGGGTATTTTTTGCTCTTCGGGTCAGATACTATTGGTGGGTGTGTTGAAAATGACGACTAATTTATTGTTCTTATATTATTAACTTCTTTTGTTCAGAATCGTTTTATTGAAGAAATGATTTATTGTTTCTTTAAAATTTTACACACTCACAAAGAAGACTCCTCTGTCCAAAGAAGTGAAGAATATCCGCGGTGCGTAGTATGTCCGACTTTCTTATCTGTACTTTACTTCATTTTAGTATCCATTCTATGTAGATTGTAAATTAAAATAATTTCTTAGTTATTCTAAATGACACTTACTTACTAATAAATATAAGTATAAAATATTTTTATACAAAATATAATTTTACTACCAGCATACAGTAGTTTATTTTAGTTAATAATTATTACTTTATAACCTGTATTCATCACGTATCATTAAGAAAAAAAAGCCGGACATACTTCGCACGATGGGTGTACTTCGCATAACGGGTGGTATTCTCTTGACGGGCGTATTAAATTTTAAAGAAACGATAAATCATTTCTTCAGTAAAACGATTCTGAACGAAGGAAGTTAATAATATAAGAAAAAAAATATATCAGACCCGGAATTATATGCACTAAAACGTACGAAATATGCATGCATTTATTCAGTTAATGTATTATTGAAATATACACTACAAATGTATTAACATGTAACCAAATATGATATTAAGTGAATAAAACAATAAAATTAAAAAGTATACACTATACAACTACAGATTCCTAAGATGTAGATCTACTAGAGGAGGCGATGTGCCTCCTACGAATTTTAAAAAAGTAAAGAGAAAAGTATAAAGTCGATGTTTATTTAATGTATTTTTGTCTATTCGTCCCTTCCCACACAGGTTCTGCCCCTCAAATTAATAGCACAAAAAATAAACATCATTGTAAAAAGGAAGGAAGTTAATAATATAAATATAAAATAGTAGGTTAGATACTGTTATTTAATAGTGTGACAACTGATAAGGCATTGTGGTTCTTAGAAATGTATTTGGGCGGCAGTCCAAAGGCCACACCGTAATTAGACTTGTATCGTATTAAATTTAGCGTCGAAAAATACATACGATAAGATAAGCGAATAACAATTACCTACCGTACTTTCGAGTTTTTTCAGTCTTACCCTTGTAAAATGTTTAATTCTTTGTCCGTAAGAAATTTTATTGCACCAAAATATTCGCAAAGAAATTTTCTATGTAGACCCCAAATTTCAAAACAATCGGTTTAACCAATTTTCTTATATGTACGTTAAAGTTCGTGATTTTAGGTAAAACTAACGAATTACGTCGAAATTCTAACTTCAAACGGTTATAAAAAAAAAATTTGACGAACGATTTTTTCAGGTCAAGTAGACGTATAAGTCAGTGAGATAATATTAAATTTTCAAGTCTTAATATCAAA
>JAIPRM010010262.1:0-13932 GCA_025469315.1 Stegophylla sp. TES_Ste_2020
TCGTTCAGAATCGTTTTACTGAAGAAATGATTTATCGTTTCTTTAAAATTTAATACGCCCGTCAAGAGAATACCACCCGTCGTGCGAAGTACACCCATCGTACGAAGTATGTCCGGCTTTTTTTATAACCTAATTCAAATAAACCGTAGCATCACCGAACAAAAAGCGTAAATGAAAATGAAAATGTAAAGGTCAAACAATAATAAATGAAAAAAAAAAATCAACCTTTAATTATATAACGTTAACAATACAATTTATCCTAATAAATGCATATACAAATGAATGCTTGGAACAGGTGATGGTTTAAACTGAATAGGTTTTAGATTTTTGAGATCAGTTTTTTTTAAAAATAATCGGTTTTTATCATTAATTGTTAAAAGCCAAAAAATTCTCTTCGGTTTTCGTTGTTACTTAAATTGGTTTTCGAAAATTCCTTATTTATCTTTTTTCAAATCCCATCTATATTTATCAATTTCAATAATTTGTTGATTTGTAAAATGAAATAAAAAGACATTGCATGAAACAAGAAAAATATACGCGTAAATGAATAAAAACAATATTTTCCCGATTTCGTGCTCACTATTTTATTTTCGACGTCAGTTTTTGGAACGGTTTTCAAAAACCGGTTCGATTACCTTATTAGTTTTGGCAGTTAAAAAAATGGAAAACGTAGATTTGAACCAGTTTTCCAAAAACTGGTGGTACGTCTTAGGTGCTAATTGCATCGGTTCTTTTTTCACGCGTTCCGTAAGACGTGTTCTTATTCAATTTGTGTTTTGTTACACGCGCATAGTGTACAACGCGGGTATTACTCATTTAAAATTATTCATTACAGACGTTTAAAAAAAAAAAAAAAAACAATGATAACCGTCTTATTAACTAGACGCGTTAATTGGTTGGTTTAATCGTTTTTGATTGAATTTTATCTATGTTATAGAGAGTTCATATTATTATTATTATAAATACGAGTAGATAATAACGTGACGACATTAAGAATTAAATATTATTATTATTATTATTATTATTATTGAATTTTTTACGATTAGACGACGACGTCATATTTTATTATTGTTATTATTATTCTTGTATAATATCGCGTAACGATATCATCAGTCGTTTCGATTTGAAATTTAATCGATTTTCAAATAAGATATTTTAGATTTTTAACGAAATGAAGAAGCTAGTTGTTTTTACAATGATGTTTATTGTTTTTTTCTGCGTACAACTTTTCGTATGGAAATACTTGTCCAAAAGTTTGGATCAGTAACTTTTCGGAACCGGATTTGCTTCTAGATTGTACTTTAGAGAGGTAATTTTTCGATCCGAACTGTATGATAGGAAATAATATAAGAAAGATTTTTGCGCAAAAAAAAAATTTGAAAACGTAAAAAAAACAATTTTGGACATTTTTCTAACATTTATTTTTTTTTTCTCATTTATTTTTTTTATATTATTAACTTCCCTCGTTCCGAATCGTTATGTCGAAGAAATGATTTATCGTTTCTTTAAAATTCAATACACCCGTCAACAGAATCCCACCCGTCGTGCGGCTTTTTAACAGTAGATTGCTCGTTATCTAGTCGCGACTACACAACAATATTATTCAGTGACCGAGAATGTGTCCGTGGACGAAGCCGATAAAATTCCAACGATTCTTTCACACCTATAAGTATATAATATTACCACAATCGAACGTGCGAATATACGATTTTATTATTCCTTCGAGCGGTTGAAAAAACGGGTATAGAGCAATGCAGAAAATGTACACTCGTAATGATAATAATAATAATAACAATATAACTTACTGGTGCAAACAAAAACATAAACGAAACGTGTGCCCCCCCCTCCCCATCCATTCGTTATTTTTTCGAGTTCGTACGTCGCGTTTTTACGGTTTTTTTTTTTTTTTTTCGAAAGCCTCAGCTATCGGTCGAACAACAATATGTAACGATAATTATTATTGGCTTAACAGGTTTGCGTATTTTTCGCGTATAGGAAACGCACACATTCGAAGTGCTAAAACGTGTGTATATATATATATATATATATATAATTTAAAACCGAATCATATTATAATATACTAACAGTTTTTTCGCAATTTGACAATATTACTATTTCACTTTTGTATTTTGCAGCACACGCATGTGTGCCACACACACACACACACACACACACACTGCACGACGACTGGTGAAATAATAATAATTGGCGTGTTGTAGCTGGAAACATAAATAAATAATATTATATATTTTTTTTTTTTTATTTTCTCCATTAGTTTTTTCGTCTCGTTTGTTTTGTACGAAACTACGCGACCGGGTAATTATCATTATTTTATTATTGTATCTATTATTCGTTTAATATACAGTTTTATTCACGTTAAACTACGGATTTAATGATGTTAATTAATTATTATTATTATTATTATTAATGTAACAGAGTTAAGAAAACGATATTAATATGTTGTAATCGAAATGAAAATTTTCGTACGATAAATTTAATTGAAGTCGTTAAATTATTTTATTAAATTGTATCTAAAAGTGAAAAAAACGTCAGCAGACATAACGGGTGTACTCGTACGAATTAATGATTTTACTCGATAAACTAGAAAGTTAAACTATATAAACATTTGTACCAATAGAGTTATATGTGTAAACCTACTTATCATTCCAAATTGTTCAAACAAAGTACCTCAAATTATTTATTAGTTCTTCAAAACTTAATTAATAAATTAATACATAGAACTTTTGATGGTTTTTTAAAATAACCTATTATATTATACCTATTAATAAATTCATCATAAATGTCAAGAGAACTCAATAGATTTTTCTTACAATTTAACATGACGTAAAAATACAAAATAATTATCTTAAAAAGTCAAAATTGTAAAAGTCGAGCAATTTGAAATATAAGTACATAAGTTTTTTCATGAGGCGCTCATGGCTGAAATATCTATAGACCGTATAATTTCGGAACTAAAATCGCTACGATTTAATTTCTCGGTTATATAACACACAGAAAACGTCTTGTGTTTGCTTTTGTTTTAATTGCGACGCATATTTTTAGATTCTGAACGAAGTGAAGAAGCTAATGTTTTTACAATGATGTTTATTTTTTTTTCTAAGTACAACTTTTCGTATAGAAATACTTGTCCAAAAGTTTCGATCAGCGACTTTTTGAAACCGGATTTGCCTCTAGATGGTATTATAGAGAGGTCATTTTTTCAATTTCTCAATTTTTCAATTTTTTTTTTTTTTTTTGAAAAACCTATTCAAAATTTGACAAAAACGACTCGGAAACCATCATTTTTTGATCCGAACTATATGAAAATTTAAACACGGGTAGAAAATAATATAAGATTTTGGAAATGTGAAAAATAAATTTTAGACATTTTTTTTCTTATTTATATTTTATATTATCAACACTTCCCTTGTTCAGAATCGTTTTATTTAAGAAATGATTTATCGTTTTATTTAAAATTCAATACACCCGTCAAGAGAATACCACTCGACGTGCGTAAAACACTCCGACGAGCAAAGTGTTTTGTTTTTTTATTATTGTTCGAAATGAAACGTAAACCCTACTAACATACAGTGAATATTCTTTGATTTTGTGAAAGGTGGTGTCCGAGAATGTCCGACATTCGGAGGTTTCACTGTATATTTCGGCAACATATCAATATTTTTGAATGCGTTATTTTTTTAGGGATAAATCTTTACACAGATTACAGTCTGACGACGCTGATTTCCAAACATTTCGTTAAAAAAATGCATACAATTTTTTTCCTCAAGAATTTTCCTTTTCGAAAAATCCAAAATAACTATTTTATTTAAAATTCATTGAGTTCGAGTCTGATGGTAAATATTTTTTTAAATTAGCCTCTAAAAATGATTTGATGAAATAGCTTTTTTGACATTTTCAAAAAGCGAATCGTAAAAAAAAAAAAAAATATTATTTCCATTTTTATTATTATTTTTTTTTCCCCCGAATAAATGTCGTAAAATTATAATTTTTGTAAAATGATTAATCTGGAAAAAAAAGCGATCAAGAATATCGATATGCGCCTCTGATACATTAAGGTGGATACATAATATAAATCCGTACAAAAAATATCCCCCCCCCCCGAGAAAAGATGTAAGAACCAAAAGCCGCCACTGATACATTCATTAATAATAGTGTTATATTTTCACGTTCGTCTGATTACACGGCTCTCTTGATCGTAATGATACGCGCGCGGGTACGATGGTTTTGTAAAATAATAATGTTATGCGAACGCTTTGAGTGCGTCAAGCCGACGCACACGAGCCGACGACTTTCATCTTTTCCGCAGCGTATCATTTTATTATGTATGCACAACGCGTGGCATTGTTATTCACGAACTTCGGATGGACTAGTGAAAATTGCGGGGTTTTCTCCCCCCCGTCGTCCGTCGGTCGATAAAAGCCGGTTTTACGAACTCCCGTCGGGTGATCCCGACCAGCAGTGTGTGATTTTCAAAAACGCTCTGATGATGAGGGTTTTGAAATTTTATTTCTACGTTACTGCAGAAATCAATGCGTCGTTAACTTTAACCAAACGAAATATCTTACCATTTGTTGCCGATTAATATCACTGGAAAATGTAAAACACTCAAAATTTAAATTATGAAGTCAAAAAAAATATACTTTATTTTCAACGCGAACTGGTTTAAAGTACAAAGTAGTCGAAATTTTCAAAAAAAAAAAAAGAAAAAAAGAAAACATATTTAAACTTTTTTCCATCTGTTGTCATCATATTGTGCGAAATCCTAGTTTTTCAAAAGAGACGTTTTCGTTGTTTGAAAAAACAATAGGCATTATGAGAGTTTTTTACAAAAATATTATTATATTGTAAAATAATATGCATAAAAATGAAATCAAATTCTTATTTTTTACTTAGTTTTATTCAAAAAGGATAATATACATTTTTTGTCGAGATTTTCGTACACAAGAGGTTTTGTTAGTGATTCACGAGAAGTGACGATTTTTTGAAAAACTAATAATTTTATATTTCATAAAAGTATAAACTATAAAGTATAAAGCCAAATTCCTGGACATTACCGTACGTAAGTTCAAAAACAATGTCCCAAAGAGCTTCTTCGGGACATCGGGACATGAGTTCCAAAACCGGTAATGTCCTGGAAAATCCAGGACGAATGGCCACCCCAGTGGCGTATTTTCAAATTTTTCTGGGTGGGTCCAACATTTTAAAATTGTTATTGTATGTATATATCAGATAGTAATTACTTAATTCATTGAAGGATGATTTGTTTGCTTTGAACTTTTTTTTTTTAGTTCTAGGGAGGTCCAGTACCCCTTGGACCACCCTCGTAAATACGCCACTGACCGCCCTACGTCAGGTCGACTAATAATTTTCTGTTTAAACATTTATTACTTTTATCGAACCCTTTGATTTGTTACAAAATCCACTTTGGAAACTTAACCGGGCGTTTAGATAAACGTGCACAGAATGTCCGATTTTTCAAATATTATTATTTATTAGATTCTGAGTGGAGCGAAGTATTACAATGATGTCCAATAGTTTCGACCAGCAACTTTTCGATATTTATCTCCACGTGGCACTTTTATAAGTCATTTTTCGAAATTCTCCATTGCGTTGTTGGGAAAATTTAATAAGTCAATTTGTTTTTTATTTTTGGAATTTTTATTCCTTACAATATTTTCCCGTGTGCTTTCTACGTAGTTTTCTTGTCCTCGGTCAATAATAAGATACATTTTTTTTTTTTTGTTTTGTTTTTACTTATAGATATTAAACTTTATCATTTTCAAGTAAAATTCGAAGTTTCGCCCATGATTTTGTCGTTTCTTTGAAATTCAACGCGCCAGGCACTGCATAATATTATGTGTCTACACACAGTCAAATGTCGCTGGAACGCAACAGCGTGTGAAAAAGGGATTGTTGATCGTTCCAAAAATTATTATTTCCCGTGAAAGCATAATAATATGTGTATCGAGTCGAAAATAGCGGTTCTCTCGCGGTATACCGGTGTGTACCTCGTGACGTACGGTCTCATCAAGTCGTCACCGCCGAGACCAGGGTGTGGTCAGGGTCGGCCTGGCCATGGCCGCTAGGCCGCGAATGCGGCCGGGGCCCCTGGACGCGAATGTGTCGAAAGCAGTGGCGTACTTAAAGGGGAAGGCAATGAGTGGTTCCTGGGGCATCCTTGGGATTTTTTTTCACCGTGATGTAATATTACACATTTATAATTTTAAACGTTCATCTACAGTGGACCATTTTTCAAAATAGAAGAAAAAGACGATTTTGCTGTGACTGTTTATACTTACTTCGATACATGTTTTTGTTTTTGTTTCCGCCTAGATTTTATCCATTAAATTTATACACCTACCTAATTTTAATTGTATATAACAATTATTAGTAGAATAAATAATTACACTATAACTGTATAATTTACTTAATTTGTCATCTATTTTAAATAATGTACCGCGTTGTTAATAAGCAACGTAATAAGATGACATTTTATTGGGAGGGGGGCCCTTCTGGAAAAATTCACCAGGGGCCCTTAAGGTACCAGGCCGACACTGGGTGTGGTGCGCGAGAAAACGTTTAAATTCACGACATATTACGCATATACATATATACCGTGTGTGACCTCCTTGTCCTGGCACACATGACGTGTACCATCGGCGCGTGGCGGAAGACCTATATAATAATAATAATAATAATAATAATAATAATAATGTATGTAACATAATATTATTTTGTGAGCGTCGTTTCGTCGTACGAAATAATGATTATTAGGTATATTATTATTATTATTATTATTGTGTTTGTAAAATATGTGCATATTAAAAATGACATACGCTGTGCCACAGTCCTGTAAACCTGCAGCAGGTCGACGACAATGACGGGCGTGCGCGCGACGACGACGTATACACTCGAAACGCGCACACCTATATTATGTATGTGCACCAAAACTATATAATATACTATAGGATGTAACTATATATATATATGTATACATAAAATAAACGAAAGAACCGAATAATTTTGGTCGGACAGCGAGAATATACAGTGAAAAAATTATTTGGTAATTTTTTTGATTTCAACTTGTCTCTAAACATTATCTACATATTATCTCTACAGGTGTTTCGTATTTTTCGTTTTTTGCTCACTTAATGTTTTCAACACACACACACACTCCTTATTGTTGTTTCGACTTTCATTTTTGTATTTGAAAAAAATTTGTCGACATCATGACAGATTTTTATTGGGTTACTCGTGAATCGCTCACAATATTCTGCATTTCAATCATATTTTTAAATTTTTTTTAAGTTTTAAAATTTTCGGTTTACTCGAAAATCATAACAAACCATCATAGAAATATATTAATATACATATATTTTTTTTACATTCATAATGTTCTCTCTACAGCTGCATTAGTTTTTAAATTATTAGCTTTTAAATATATTACTGAGATTCTTAAAATTATATTTTTGTTCTTTTCCTACCAGCACTTTTGAATTTGGTACCGATTATAACTACTATTTCTCAGAATTCAAATTTTTTTTATGAAATAATTAATGTCCTATAAGTACTTCCGTTACATAAAACGAATTTTTAATTATTCGTCCTTAAGACAATTTCTTACACCAAAATATCCGCAAATGTAATTTTTCATCAACGTACCAAGAGATTCATAAAGATCGGCTGAACCAATTATTTTTTATATGCGTTTAAGTGTGTGTAATTTTAAGTGAAACTAATGAATTCTGTCAAAATTCCAAGTTTAAACAATTATAAAAAAAAAAAACTTGACTAATGATTTTCGAGATTTTTTTGAGTACTGTTAGAAATACGTAAAATTTTATGCGAATTAAAAAGAATCGCGTTTCAAACCGTCACCACATAGACTATAATAATAATTTTGAGATTAATGTACATAATATACAATTACTTATAATGGGTATACATTATAATATCGGGACGGATTATTGAACAACAAAACATTCCGCTGCGGACGTAGCTGCTGGCCGCCGAACAGCTAAGGCGAAACGAAATCTCTGTAATTATTATAGAAACGGAGAAGAATATATTATTATTGTTATTATTCGTTTTTACCGTGTCCAGTGCACGCGCGGTCAACCACACGTGATATTGTTATACGTATATACATATTATGTATTTCGTTTCGTCGATTTTCAGCACACTCGATTGCAGTTATTATTATTATTATCATCATCATCATCATTATTATTGTCTGATGATTTGTAAAAGATGGAAAACGGCCATAGCGAACAGCCAGCTCTCCAACCGAGACCCGGTCTTGGTACAGAATATCTTGGTCCGCATTCTGTTAATAATATGATCTATGTGAACGTTAATTTCATAAATCTAGTAACATAAATCTGTATTAAATTACTGTAATAATAATTACTACATGTATTGTAAACGGCTCTTTACAAAAAATATATAAGAATCGTAGTAAGAAAAAAGTTACGAGTATATTAGAACATAAAATTTTTGTTATTTATTACGATTTCTATTGAAATTTGAAACAACTTCAATGATTGTAATAATAATATAATCGCCAGGGGTGAGAAGTTATAGGAGATAAAATTTTCAAAATATTATGTACAAAAAAAAAAAAAAAAATATGCATAAAAAGCACTAAATATGAAAAAAATATGGAATTTTATTTTCATGAATATTTTTTTTTTTAAATAATTTGATTGACACATTTACATTTTGATAGATAATAATTAGTAAATTAAACAATAAATACACGTTTACGCGATGACAGTAGTAAATGGTAATAGAACAACACCAGTGTCACCAGTGTCTAGCTACATTAAATAGTTAAAAGTTACTGTCACCAGAAACTATCACCATTTACTGTTATCATGTAAACACGTCACTTGTAACTGTTAATAAGAGGGGGAGGAATAAGAGTAAAGAAAATAAATAAATACACGTGTATCGGTGTAAGCGCTAATCGTCCTCAACAATTGGTTGTGGAGAAGTGAGGGCTAAAGCACTGGCAAATTTTTAATGCATAGGGTGGTCTTCAGTTGAATGGATATTCTTGTCAAAGTCCATCCCCCAAAGTCTTTTTTTTTTTTTTTATGAGTATTTATTCGAAATTGCAAGGCTAGGCAAGTTATTATTTTATTTTTTTTTTAACTAGTTATGTTAATCTAAACGAATATAAATCAAGATTAAAATTGAAAGTCACTCAAGTTTTTTTTTTTTTTTTTTTTTTTTTAACTAGTTTAAGTGTCGAGTTAAGTAGAAAGAAAAGTAACTCGACTAAGTTAAAAAAACAAATTACTTTTTTTTTCGATACTTGCAATCTATATCGAAATTATTACTGGCGAAATGTAGAATCATGCATTTTATAGAATGCTAAAAATGTGTGCGAGAAAAGTTGAAAAGACTTCAGACACTCGATAACTTATATTTCATGAATATCTCATATTACCGAAAACATTTTTTATGTGAGACGAAAAGCGTTAAGTTAGAAGTGTTATTTTAAAACAAATAAGTGACTCGTTAAATAACTTTGCAATTAAATTAATTTTTAATTTATCTTTTTAACTCGTGTTGCTCATCCCTACGAAATTGTACCGACGACTTTAATTACACAAGTTTAGGTTAGGTTAGGTTAGATTATTTTTGTGATGGATTGAAACATTATAATATAATATACGTGTTGTGTTTTGCATTTTTGAAATAGTTTGAGTTTTTTAGGCGTTTGTGCGCGTATAAAATATTTTTCACCTGTATTTTACAGGATTTGGCACCCGTAAGGTATAATAAGTATGCGAGTGCTTGGTCAGTTTTAAGGGGAGGGACGGAAAATGGCACGAAACGATGCTGCCTCCGAAATTGATGTGTGCGCCTATGATTTTATACCAATTACTTTCACTAACCGTATAGTTTAGATGAGTCACCGGTGCGAAGACCTGTTGATTATATTAATGTGCACGTTTTTAATGTACGTACAATGTATTATTTATTATTATTATTATTATTATAATTACAGCTATTTGCTTACGCGCGGAAGAATCACATTACAAAATAAATATTATTTTTCGGAATTTCGTTTTTCAAAAACATTTCTTTAGTATTTTACGTAACATAATGAAGCTGAACCGGTTTTGAAGATTTTTAAAATTTCGCAAAAACAAAGCGATTTTAAACGAAGTGATATTTATATACAATAATATTATCAAAATGTACACACTGCAGGTTTAGGTCTTACAGGTTTCGGTTTTAGAATGATTATGAAGAATAATTTTGAAAACTATCCAATATGATCACCGGTTATTAAAACTCGACATTTTTTCAACGATTTTCACCTCTGATTACGAGTCATTAATTATTATAATATAATACCTAAAGTATTTAATTTAAACAAGCTAAAAAAAACTTATGCGTTGACACTAAATTCGATATACAGTTAGAATAATGATTTTCCCATTACGCGGACTAACCGGTGTATTTTATTATTGATGAAAGTTTTCAAAACAGTTAACAGAACTGAAACGTTTGTTTCGATTTTCATTTTTAAAACCGGTCATACACACTTACGGTTTACATACGCTATCGTTTCGATGGTGTAAAATGTTAAAAGTTAGGTTTTAATATTATGTTTTACAAATAGTTATAAATACTCAAGAAAGATGGAATGCAATATTGTCTCGAGACCGTTTCTTCGCTTTAAAACTATAAGGTGCTAATACGATTTAAAATACAAAATGTCAAAATAGTGTAAATTTACTTTCGTTTGTAATAATTAGTTTACAAAAACCAAATGTCGAGGCGACTGTCCTGCGCGTTTCGAGGTCACGTTGTGGCTCGCGGGACGTGTTCAAGTGCGTCGACTGTTATCACATCGAAACACTTGTCGGTAGGTATCCAAGGTCTTAGGGCCCCCGGGGCTGTAGGACAAACGGAGTGTCCCGGAGTTGTTTAATTCGATTTATTAAAATATGGTTTCACGTGACAACGGTCGTATTATAAGGAAGTGAGTCTCAAGTCGATAGCCTTATCTAAGGGGAGTAAAATAGTTGAACCGACCTAACCTAACCAATCGGTGTTTCGACTTTAGAAAAAAAAAAATGAAATACAACTTATAAATTAGACTTTTAAAATAATGTGTTTACCTAACTCTGAATTCAATTTCATTGAACTAAATCATTTCAAAACGATTATGTTTTATATATTACCCAAAACACGCGTATATATGCCAGTTTGCATTTAAATTAATTTGTCAAAAAAAGTTAACTTATTATACTAAAATTTAAAAAAATTAAAACATCTGAGTTACCGATTTTTTTTAAAAAAAATATTAAGTAAACATAATAATTATATTTCGTTGCTAACCCTTTATACGAAGGCGTTAGTTGAAATGTTATCAGATATGGATGACATTTTCAGGATGTCATAGCTGCGGAAAAAATAATAATAATACAATGTGTGTAGTGTGGTCGAATTTCGGGATTGTTTCCCAGTGCACAAGCAATACGCTTAACAAACCAATTCTGATGTATAATATATTGCAAGATGAGTTTTAAAAATTCGTTCTTTATGCATAGTCACCACGTACGGTTAGGTTACAGACGATGGTTTGTAATCTCTTTGTAGAAATATTGTTGAACATAAAAAGCTGTACGGACGTTGTAGCTTACGCGTAAACATAGCACAAAGAGATTTGAAAAGACATTCATCGTGACAATTAGCTTTTTTTCTTTTTTCAACGACCGATATCTGCCGGTCGGTTTTAACTTCGTTATCCGTTTCTCACGATCTTCAGTCGGATATTCTGAGTCTTTTTTTTCCACTCAAAGTGTAAACACGAATATCACTCGCACTTTTTTGCCGGTTTTCGTTCATCTTTTATCGTCACTTTTCGACAATCGTATCGTTTCTCCGACATCCTCGTTCGCTATATTATTCTTTTGTCCTTCTGTTTTCCTTTCTTCTCTCAAACGTCGCATTTTGCTCGATTGGAATGTGTCATGTCCTCTCCACGTCTCCATGTTTCTCGTATAGCCATGATATAATGTGACGTTCCGTGTTTTTTTTTTTTCAAAATTTTTCTCTCTGCCTTTTTAGGAACCGAAATTCTCGTCGAATGTCGTCTCGCCTCATCCGATCCTCTGTTTCATATTTTTCACGTGTAAAATAGATACGTCTTATTCCGCCTGTTGCTGTTATCAAACTGCTCGCAGCTATAAATCAGTTTCTCAAATATTTTCAACTTTTATTTTGTATTTTTTTGGGGATTTTTCACCCTTTTTGGATATTTTTTTAATTGTTTATATTTTAATGTCATTATTTATTTATTTTTTTTTTTTTACTTCAATGGTAATTTCGGTCAATTTTTTACAAACGGTTAATTCTTTAAAAATCAAAAGTTTTAAAAATGATATATTCGCTTCAGCATATACGTATATTTTTTTTTTTTTTATATATATTTTTGTGTATTTTACTTTTATCGACACAGACAGCAGTGAACAGTAGTTGACCGTAAACAATATTGCAGATAGGTACTAGGTGGGGGGGTATTCACTTTTAATTGTACCTTTTCGGTATCAAATTCGTTTGATTAAGGAACTCGTGATATACGAAATTAAAAAAACGCGACATTTCGACTTTTCAATTTCAAATTACTTCAATCTACATCAATACACATCGAGTTACGATTGTGTTTCGTGCTTAGTATATTGCGACAAACGGATCTGTCGACTTATTTCATTTTGAAAAAAATGCCAAGAATCAAAATTTGTTTTCGACCGGTACACCACTATACTTTTGGTCACCAATATTAAGTATTAAAAAAAATACATTTGTAATTAAAAAACCACATATTTTATTACAAAATAATTAAGTTACATACGCAGTGGCTACCTATTACTTTTATCGGTCAACGACTACGTATAGAACATCCGATGTCGAATTCACCACAAAATAGTTAAGTTTTTTTTTGATAATAGTTGCACCTGAACGGATGACTGTTCAATGATTGTCAGTCATCATTCGTTTTCGAGAATAATTCTGAAAACATTTATTGATTTTGTAGTTTAAATAGAGGAAAAATGAAAAAATGAATTTTGAAATCGGTGAACAAAATAGTGTACCGGCCGAAAATGGACACCACAGAATGGTAGTTACATTAAAAATAATTCATAATTTAGCCTTGAGTATAATAAATGTAAGTGTACATAAATTGTAAATATTATATTTGTTTTCGTGTTCTTGCGAGTTTTATTCAATATTATACTATTAGTGTAACCTAAAGATGAAGATTTATATCCGAAACTAGTAGTTACTATTTACATGTATTACACTCTCGGCTAAGTCATGAATAATTTTCAATATATCTACTATTCTAAACGAGTACGAAAAATTATAGAGCGGCCCAAAAGGGAAAGATTCGTTTTGGCCGAAAAGTGACCCCCGCCCAATATCAATACAATGTTTCACATTTTTTTTTAAGAGCATTTTTTTCCCCCCCCATACATTAAATAGCGTTTAAACGAGGATTTTTTTTTTTTTTTTGGTGGGGGGGGGAATTTCAGCCCACTAAAATCCTATCCACAACAAGACTTACATAATATTTTTTAGTTATAACCAATATGTAATTAATGGTTGCAATCTCATTGCAGTAAATCATGTAAAAGACCTAGGTATTTTTCTATCTAGTGATTTATCATTCTCAAAACATATTACATATATTTGTAATAAAGCATCTAAAACATTAGGGTTTTTAAAACGTAATTGCAGTGAATTTCAAAATATCACATGTTTGAAAACCTTATATATTGCACTAGTACGGTCTATCTTGGAATATGGTTCTATTATTTGGTCACCATATGTACAAAGTGATATAAATAAGATTGAGTCCATTCAAAATCGTTTTTTAAATTTTAT
>JAIPRM010010263.1:0-13930 GCA_025469315.1 Stegophylla sp. TES_Ste_2020
GTTTTAAAACGGGTACTTTCCGCATAGGTCATCCCGTAGAGACACCGTACCATACGCGTAGTTTACTCGGCGACCAAACGACTCACCACAGTACAACACACGCGCGACGACACCCAACTTTCACCACGCGCGCAGCAGAGCATTCGGTACTAATACCATACGAGCAGCTGCAGACAGCTAGAGCCTCGATGCCTAAGTTTTACGGAACAAGAGCGGAGGACCCCGTACGGTTTTTAGAAAATTCCGAATCAATACTCTCGCAGGCGCATATCCACATTTCCGGTTGGTGTAGGGCGATAGAACCACAACTAAAGGGTACAGCCATGACTTGGTGGTCTAATTATAAATCATTAGAGCTACCCTGGGACGAGTTTCGGTCCGAATTTTTAAATAAGTTCGACAATGACGAGATTCGTTTACGGTTGCGCGCGGATATCGTTACTACTCAACAAATGCGAAATGAATCACTTTCGGAATTTATTTTAAAAAAAAATCAACTAGCGCGTCGCGTATTTTGTATTTTGACATCGCCACCCACCGAGGGACAACGTGGCCGTGTCAAATTTTCATACTATTTTCTATCCATATTTAAATTTTCATAAAGTTTGAATTAAAAAAAGAAATTAAAGACGTTTTTGTCAAATTTTTGGAGAAATTATTGGGAATTTCGACTCTGCTTACATATAGATAATTTGATATTTTTTTACGGGAAACATTAGTTTAATACATTTAACACCTGATGAATTGTATAAAAAACGATTATGTATGGAACATTTTATAAATAACGATTTTATTAATGAAAAAACTAAAAGTTTAAAGAAAAATGCCGTGCCTTTAAAATATGAAGAACCACAATTTATGAAAGTATTAACACTAACTAAAACTTACAACGGACATCCACTGTTCCCTAAAAGTCCTCAAACACCAGTGTACAAAAAACGACGAAGCTACGATGACTTCAATGAAGTCACATATTTACCAACTCCAACAAAAGTATTTAAGAATACAGATAACAAGTCATCCTGTTTAATTTCTGACTTAACACCAAATACAAAAATACTTTTAGATGCAACACGAAATTTACCAAATCCTAGTATTCAGTCCTCAATCAATTCTCCTCGTTTATCTTCAAAAAAATCATTATTCAAAATTGTTTACAAATTAGAAAATACTATAAAAAATCAAAAGAAAAATTTAAAAAATAAACGTTCGTCAATTTCAAAACTCCGTAATAATCTTTCAACTTATAAATCAAAATATAAAAACTGTGATATTTTGAAATCTTTTAATTTTCCATCAAAAGAATCTAAAACGTTGGTAAAAATGCAAGTTTCAAGAAAAACAAAAACGACAAGGAAATGGGCTATTGATGACAAAAATCTCGCTTTAAGTATTTTTTACAAATCTCCATCGTCATACAAATTTTTACGCAATTCAAAAAATATTAACCTACCTAGCGAGTCTTCTATTAAACGATGGATTGGTAATTCAAAATTTAAAACCGGGTTCAATCCAAATACCTTCAAACAACTTAAAATGAAAGCTGATACAATGGACGAAAAAGAACGTTATTGTACCCTCGTATTTGACGAAATGAAAATAAAACACTTTTTGGAGTACTCTAAATACCTTGACTTGGTTGAAGGTTATGAAGACTTGGGTTCATTGGGGATGACAAATAAATTTGCAAATCAAGCAATGGTGTTCTTAATTCGTGGTTTATATGCTTCATGGAAGTTACCCATTTCGTATTTTTTAGATTCTGAATGAAGTGAAGAAGCTAGTGTTTTTACAATGATGTTTATTTTTTTTTTCTGTGTACAACTTTTTGTATAGAAATACTTGTCCAAAAGTTTCGATCAATAACTTTTTGAAACCAGATTTGCCTCTAGATTGTACTCTAAAGAGGTCATTTTTTAAATTTCTCAATTCTTCAATTTTTGTTTTGAAAAAAACTACCCAAAATTTGACAAAAACGACTCGGAAACCATCATTTTTTGATCCGAATTTTATGAAAATTTAAACATAGATAGAAAATCCTATATAAAAGATTTTGACGCAAGAAAATTTTGAAAATGTGAAAAAAAATTTTGGACATTTTTTTTTTTATATTATTAACTTCCTTCTTTCAGAATCGTTTTATTGAAGAAATGATTTATCGTTTCTTTAAAATTTAATACGTCCGTCAAGAGAATACCACCCGTCGTGCGAAGTACACCCATCGTGCGAAGTATGTCCGGCTTTTTTAACATTTTTTTTCTCATTTATTTTTTATATTATTAACTTCCCTCGTTCAGAATCGTTTTATTGAAGAAATAATTTAATGTTTCTTTAAAATTCAATACACCCGTCAAGATAACTAACCCCACCCGACGTGCGAAGAACACCCCGACGAGCGAAGTATACCCATCGTGCGAAGTATGTCCGGCTTTTTCTTTGTGTTCAGTGAACAATGTTCACTGAACAATGACACATAATAATAATAACTAAACGCGTTTGATTCGTTCGAAATTTGCCACCCCCGTGTCTAGGCGGTTGTCTAATTTTCTATGGTACTGAGCCGGTCTTGATTATACAGGAATGAATTCACCAATGTCGATAAAGGTTAACTGCACTTACTTGGGAATCAACTTGTAACGGATGAGATTAGATAAATTAATCAAATAAAGTTACCTACATTTGATATAGAAATTTAAAAATATAGGAAACTTATAGTTTTTACTGTTTTTATCACACAATAATGATTTAGGATTCTGAGCGTAGTGAAGAAGCTTATATTTTTACAATAATGTTTATTGTTTTATTTTCTTTTTTACTTTTTTTTTTTTTTTTGTGGACATGTTTCTGTATAGAATTATTTATCCAAAAGTTTCGATCACCAAATTTTTGAAACTGAATTTATTTCTAGATGGTACTTTAGAGAGGATATTTTTCAAAATTCTCAATTGTTTACTCAAAATTTGGGAAAAACTACCCAAAATTTCATAAGAAAGATGCGAAATTATCTTTTTTATCCTAACTTTATAAAAATTTAAACATAAATTGACAATTATATTAGAAATATTTTGGCGCAAGTAAATTTTAGAAAATTTTTCTAAATTTTTTTTTAGATTCCGAGCGAAGCAAAGAAGTACAAGACCCGTGTAGTGGTTTACAATGATGTTTATTTTTATTTTTTTTCTGTTAACACTTTTTTTTGTATGGAAATACTTGTCAAAAAATTTTGACCAGAAACTTTTTGAAACCGATTTGCCTTTAGATAGTACTATAAAAAGGTCATTTTTCGACATTTTCAATGGTTTTTCCGAAGGTGAATTGTGATTTAAAAAGTTGCTGGTCTAAACTTTTGGACAAGTATTTCCATATGAAAAAGTGTTAACAGAAAAAAATAAAAATATATAATTTGATCAGAATAAATAAAATATAAAAATATTGTTATGTTGAATTTTAATGAATCGATAAATCATTTCTTCAATAAAACGATTCTGAGCGAAGCTTTAAATACATATAACATATGATAATAATAATTATTGGCGATTAGGATATATTTAACAAAATGTTATTTAATAATGTTGGGTATTCGAAATTTGTGTGCGTGCGTGCGTGTGTGTTTGTAAACGGGCACGTGTGTGTACGAGGTAATAAGTGTATTAATAAAAATGAAAAATGCAATAAAAATCTATTTTTATAAATTAAAACCTCTCTGTAATTAGTGTAATTGGAATTTTGAGCTATTTGTAGAATTAACTTTTTTCCAATAATAGGTACATCGAAAAAAATTCACTAATTTTTTTCAAATGTCCAGTAATAGTCCAATATTATTATTATTGTAACAAAGTAAACCAAGTTTATTTTTGTTTATAGTAAATTACTTATAGTATTCGATATTTATTGTAATTTTTCCGTACTTTTTTCGATTTTTTTTCAATTAAAACCTTGTAAAATTTTTAATTATTCGTCCGTGACATATTTTTTATACCAAAATATTTGCAATGTAATTTTCCATCTATGTACCGAGTTTCATAAAGATTGGTTGAACCAATTATTTTTTATATGCGTTTAAGTGTGTAATTTTATGTAAAACTAATGAATTCTGTCAAAATACTAACTTACAACGGTTATAAAAAAAAAGCTGACTTGATTTTCGAGATTTTTTTAGTTAAGTTGGTTATACATGTGAGTATGTTTTTACTAAATGTTTAGCTCTTAATATCAACACATAAAAATATTTTGAATTAAAAACTTACAAAAAATGAGAAATTTCCAATTTTTTCAAATTTCTATACTTACCTCAAAATTGGTAAAATGTTTTTGAAATTTTTATGAGGCATGCGTGTGGCTATTTTGAGTAGTTGGTGAAAGTTTCAAATATCTATCTCTATCATTTTGAAGATTATTACTAAATAACTGAAATTTATTTTATTGTAATATTTATTTCGGTACTTCTAGTATATTTATCAGTACTTTTCCGATTTTTTTTTAATTAAAAAAAATTTTATTGCACCAAAATATTCGCCTTGTAATTCTCTATCTATCTACAAAGTTTAATAAAGACCGGTCGTATCAATAAAATTTTTAGATGCATTCTGAGAAAAACTAATGAATTCTGTCAATATATCAATTTTAAACAGTTATAAAAGAAAAACTTGACTTAAGATTTTTGAGATTTTTCAGTACACATGGAAATACACATGAATATGTTTGCATTAAATTTTCAGGTCTTAATATCCTTAGATTAAAATTTTGAGAATTGAAAAATTACAAAAAACGAGAAATTTTGAATGTTTTTGAAGTTCTCTACTTAACTCAAAATTTGTCAAATGTTTTTGAAAATTTTATAAGGTGTGCGCGTGACTGTTTTTAGCAGTTGCATTTTAACTTTTTAGCTCCATAATTTTTAAATTTATGTTAAAAAAATAAAATCGAATTTACAAAAATTCGGTTTTTGAAGTTTTTTACCGTTTTTTGTCAATTTTTGGTTAACTAAGGCATGCGCTAAGAAAAAGTATTGAGAATTTTGAAAAATTACCTCCCAAAGTTACCAACTAGACAATATTTTGAATCTATAGAGTTACTGATCAAAACTTTTGAACGAATATTGTTATCCGAACTCTTGATGACATAAATACGGGGTGGAAAAAAAACACACAAATGTTTTAAGCCAATTCAATTTTTTTTTTTTTTGTTCAGAATCTAGAATGAAAAAAGCCGGATATAGTTTGCGTCATGGATAGACTTCGCTTTTCGGGTGGGATATTCTTAGTGGTGAATCGAATTTTAAAGAAACGATAAATTAATTTTTCAATAAAATGATTCTGAGCAGAGGTTCATTTAGTATGGAATAACCACGTAGCAATAATTATTACGTTACCATGGTTACCATAGTGTCCATGGTAGTGTTGGTTAGTGTAGCGGAGGGTAGAGTATGGAGGGTAGGATATCAACAATGGCGATAAGTGTCAACCCTTGAAATAATGCGAATTTCGAAAAACTCTATGTATAAAGTACCATTTAGAGTCGAATCATGATTCAAAAAGTAGCTGGTTGAAGCTTTTGGATTAGTATTTCTAAACGTAAAAGTGATTGCAGAACCGAAAAAAGAATAAATATCATTGTAAATTCAAAAGCTTCTTCGCTTTGCTCAGAATCTGAAACGTAATTTTCTTGTCTTATCACATGCAAACTCGTTCAAAATTTGCTCTAGATCTTCCATTAATTTTTCTTTTTTTAATTAAAATATTATAATAATTGACCGCAACAGAATAATATCAACGATATTTGGATATAACATACGTGGAATAAAATACTGCATAGTGCCGTAGACCAGCGGTTCTTAACCTTTTGTAAATCACGGACCCCTGATGAAAGATTTTTAGAAATCGCGGATCCTCTAACCAATTTTTTTTCGAATACCTTTTTTTTACAAAACATTTCATTATATTACTACCAAAATTATTGTAATTATTTTATATTAAAAATTACATGACAAAATATACACATTTGTAATTATTTTTATTACACTTAATTTTTCATAAAAAAGTAATATAAATTATTTTATTTTTAATTAATTTTTTTAGTTAAAACTGCCGCGGACCCCCGACATGAGTATCACGGACCACAGGTTAAGAACCGCTGCTGTAGACTAATATTCTTTCATATCGGAATTTTATCATTCAAGGCGCGCAGCGTTTCACGATGTCCATCGGTATTTAGATGTAAATAGATATCACACAGAAAAATATGTTATTATAGAATATAAGTTTACCGTTGTTTTGTTACTAAATGAGATAAAATATTATTTCAACAATTTTAAAACATTAACTTGGATAACAATATTACAAATTATAAATTTTTTATAAATATTTTCCCAGCTCAATTTTGCCGTTGCATAATCTGAAGTAAAGAATCGCTCCATAATCGAAATCGTAGTTGAAAGTTTTGGGTGGGTCCGTGCCCACCTGGTCCGGTCCACCCTCTTGATTCGTGCCTGTAGAAATATTTTATACTATTTGTCCACAATTTTCTAATTATTTTTCAATCAATCACTTGTAAAATGTTTAATTATTCGTCCGTAAAAAATTTTATTTAAATCTGCATTAAAATATTGCAATGCAATTCTCTACCTATGTACCAAGTTTCATAAAGATCAGTTGTACCAATTTTCCCATATGTACGTTTAAGTGTGTAATTTTAGGTAAAACTAAGGAAATCAAAATGCTAACTTCAAAAGGCCATAAAGAAAAACGTAGTCTTACGATTTTAGAGATTTTTTAGGTAAATTAGAAATATTTGTTAGTGAGGTCATATTACATTTTTAAGTCCAAATATCAAGAATTAAAAATTTATGAAATACAAACTTACAAAAAACGAGAAATTTCCAATATTTTCAAAATGCTATACATAACTCAAAATTGTCCTAATATTTTTGAATTTTTTATGAATTGGTCTCTTAACAAATTTTAGTTGTTGGTGAAAGTTTCATGTTTAAAGTTACATTATTTTTGAAGTTATGTTAAAAAACATATTTAAATTTTTTGAAAATTCCGAAAACATCATATTTTACTGTTTTTTGTCAATCTTTCTACAGACTTTCTTCGTTTTTTAAAAAAGGTACTGAGATATTTGAAAAATTACCTCATTTAAGTACCAACTAGGTGTATTTCGGATCTATAGAGTTTCTGAACGAAACTTTTGGACAAGTATTTCTATACGAAAAAGTGTTTCTAGAAAGAGAGAAAAAAAATAAACATCATTGTAAAATCATAAGCTTCTTCGCTCCGCTCAGAATCTATAGTAAAATTATTGATATAACTGCAAATACATTAATATTTGTAATATTAATAGTTCATCATATATTTTATAACACCGTAATTTAGTCTGATGATATTTTCTCAAATTACAATAATAATTTAATTATTTCTATTATTTTTTTATCAACCTAAATATCTATACCAGGGGTTGGAAAGTAATTTCTATTAGAGTCCGTAAGAATAAAATAATAAATAAATGAGATCCAGAAAAAAATGACCATTATATTTTTATAATAGTAAAATAATGACTAATACATTTTCCTGTTATTACAATTAAAAATATACAATAATAAATATATTATACAATTACTGAGTTATTGATGTCAGAAATTACATTTCTTTTCCTTTTTGAAATTGGGAGGTCGTAAAAAATAATTGATACATAATGCACGTTTAAGGTGAAAATCTATTAATTTTGTTCGATAAATATGCGGAAATAGGAAGAGAGAGGCCTAATTTTGGAAGCTCATCCCCTCAAAATCATTCAAATTCTCCCAAATTTTTTATAAATTGCACATGGTTAATACCAATAGAAGAGTAAATCAAAAAATAAATATTTTAGCTAACCTAACCTAACCCTTTCCTTCAAAAAAATTTTTTTATTTTACTTTCACAAATGTTCGTAAAATCAAACCTTCTAGCTAGGTTGATTGCCAGTATCTTATAGTTCGAGAAAAATGTACATTTTCTTTTTTTAATTATAGTAAATATCATATTCATTTAAGATATGTTGTCAGTCCAGAATTCTGCCTTTCGCGGTCCGGATTCGGACCGAGGTCCTCCAGTTGTTGACCGCTGATCTACACCACATATTAATGTCAAGCATCAAAGTGGTTTAAAAATTTATCGTCCCTAAAAATTTTCCATCCGAAAAATTGGTACTGGAGTACTGTAGTAAAATTAACACAGGCTTCGTCTACATATCTTAGTAGGTGTATCTATTTAATGTATTATCTTAATCAGATACACTAAAATTTTAGGTAAAACTGTAAAATTTTAAATAAACATGTTTGTCATCGAATAATCTATTCGTTATATAGAAATACTAGATTTGTCAAATGGAGATAAATTCACGTATAATTAACAATAAATGTCATATTTCTTAAAAATATTTCCTTAAATGGAAGTTTCATTGTATATATACACAGTATGCATATTATAGATGTTATAATTTAGTACCTACGTATTATTATTATTATTATTGAGGTGTTGAACAACTACTATCGTTGGAACCACCGCTTTTTGCGGTGTATATCGTTATTTTTCACGAAAATAAGTTTGTTTATTATTAAAAGCGACGACGACGAGGGAAAGCGTTAATAAAACGTCAACAAAACTACTGTCGCGGTGGCTGCGTCGGCATCGGCATTTATGTGGCGAGTTTATTATTATTATTATTATTATTATTACAATTTTACAACGCCCGCGTCGTCTTTAGCATGGTGACGGCGGTATGTGTCGACGACGACGCGAGCGGCAAATATTATTATTACGACGACGTATTGTTATTGTTATTCGCAAACCCACCGCCGCGTAGTGCAGAAAATTGTATTATTATTATCGTGAAAACCAACTGTTGTGCATCGGACGCGGTGCGAGCGCGGGAGCGACACCGTCGTCGCCGAGGAAAGGAGGAATTAAATAAATAAAAGTAAGAACGAAGCCCGGTCTCGGCGACGCGTATTGTAAAAAGATTATTAGGTACAATATTGTGTGGGCGTGTGCGAGTATTTACCTGGCCGCGTCCCAGAGACACTCTCACTGCTATTCTCCGACTGTACTCTCCAGCAGCGTTTTCGTCGCTGCTAATTCGTCGGTATTTGTGGTATATTTTATCAAAATAATATATAATCATAGTGATTATTATTCGCAATATAATGTCCATCGGGCATTTTATTAATTAGCATTGTTTTTTTCGTGAATCGCTTTTTTTCTGTTTCTGTATTTCTCATTCTGTCCCTCTTTCTCTTTGTTTCATGAAGCCCATGAAGGTTTTTTCCGTCACATACGGATACGACCACGCGATTCTACAGCAAAAATTCGCTGATCTACTCATAAATTTGATGTATATGTTACGAGCAATGTAGAATACCGGGCAATGTACACATTGTCCGGTCAATATGGTCCTACCCGGGCAATGTGAACCAAGAATATTATATGTAATATCATCATGAAATTTTTCTAATAAATTTAATTCAATAATGGATTTATTATATTATTATAATGATGAAATGAAAAAAATAATTAATTAATATCATTATGTTATATATTATCTATCGAATTATTATATTATCTAATAAATTAAATTTCTAAATCTTATTATATTACAAATATTTTGATAAAAAAAAATAAAATTACCAATATTATTATTTTAATTTTAGTATAAACTATAATTATTGTATTATTAGGTACTTATTTATTTACACAAGATTTAGAAGCATGCCACTTGGAATTGCATAGTCTGATTGATTTTCTACACTTGCATTTATTTGAATTGCAACTCTGAGTACAAGTACACCGATCATATCCTTGTCTTCCTAAATTAGAAAAGGAACGGGTTGCTTCTCGCAATGAAATTTAATTACCCGGTACGTCTTTTATCAGTACAAATTTTTCTTTACAAATCGTAAATTGGTTTCTACTGTACAGTTTTCATTGATAATATTCTTGGTTCACATTGCCCGGTATTCCACATTGCCCGTAACACACACACACACAATATATATATTATATGTTAACACATTTCATGCAGTTAACTATCGCACTCAGTGATGTATTTAAGATTTTTGGAGGTCAGGGTTGATTAATTTTATCGTCTCTATTTTTTTTAATAAAATTATTCTAATTAAAAATAATTAAATTATTATCCTTAAGTATATTTAGCACCTTCAAAATAAAATGCGTGAAATTGTTACCTTGAACTTGTAGTTAACGTTAGCCCCTATAAGCAGTGGTATGTATAGAAATTATTTTTACCAAAGGTCAAATTACCTCTAGTAACTATTATTACTAGAAATTTTTAGGGAGTCAGAAGTCTTAATTCAAACCTTTAACAGTTTGGAGTTAATTTGGTAGGTTATAGTTATAATATGAAGTTAGTTAACATTAAGTAATTTTACTAAATTTTCAAAATGTAAATTGTACTTGAAGAATTTTTTAAGTTCAATAATATCTTAATAATAAATATGATAAGCTAAGCCCCCTCCCCCCCCAAAAAAAAAGTAAAAGAAGCATTTTCTTTGATCATAATTTAATTATTTGTGACCTACAGTGGTATAGGGTGATTATATTCATATTATAATAGATGAAAAGCTACAAAAAAATGCCGGACTTTCTTCGTATTATGTATATTCTTTGCTCCTCGGGTGAGACTAGAGGCGAGTGTGTTCAATTAAAAAGAAAAAAAGAAAAGATAAATAACTTCTTTAGTAAAACGATTCTGAGCAGAGTTTCAGCTTATGCAAGAAAATTGTTTTAATTAATTTTGAATTTTCTTACTCTAAAACTGTGAATGAGAAAAAAATTTGGATTGAAAAAAAAAAATATTTAAGGGCATTTTTGGTAAACTTTTGAAAAATATTGAGAATTTTGAAAAATGATCATCCTAAATTACTATAAAGATCAAAATTCTGATTTAAAAAGTTCTTGTTTAAAATTTTTTGATTACCTAGTATTTCTTTAAGAAAACGTGCACACGTTGAAAAAATGAAAATTCATCATTGCAAAAACACTTGTCCGCGTCACGATAAGTGGCGCGTGGCTGTCGTCAAACCCCGGACCTCACCCAGTCTGTAGACAATGATTCTCATTTTATCTCGAAGATAAAAATATATTATAATTAATTATAGCTATTGAGGTTATTTGTGTTGTATTATTTTTGCATAAAAAATAAATAGTAATAATTTGCATATAAGCACGAGGTTAAAAATAAATTTCAAATTATTTTATTTCACGCATTTATAACTCGCTTGAAAATAAAAATATCTTACAAAACTGACGTACAAAATAAACAGGTAATATTCTCATCTTTAAGTTGGTCAATTTACTCGATTATTAAAGCTAACAACACAAAATTGATTCTACTGGGAAATTTTGGAAAATTGGAAATTTTCTAGGCCAACCTAGTACTTGGTAAACGTTGGCATGCTAGTGCGACGCATAGTCGTTACTAACATAATTTTTCGGAAGTGGTTTTATTATGTTTTTTTCAATAATTATTTTAGCCATAAATTGAATATTGATAATAAATAATTCTTAATAAGTATATATATTTTTTCCAAAAGTTTCGGAGGTGTTTGGACCCGAAAACCCCCCTTCCCAGGATACGGTCACGATGTGACGTCCTCTTAGTGAGTAAAATATTTATTTATTTATTATTATTTTTTTTAAATTAATTAGTGTTTCAATGATCTTATTAACGATTAACATTGTAAACTATAAATTATTTTTAGATTGTGTGGTCTGAATCAGAATTTATAATATTTTAAAATTTACAAACATCTGAATTTGATTTAATTCAAATGTGTCGCAGAACCTATAGATTATTCTCATGGAATCCTAAGGCTTTGCGAAGCACAGTTTGAGAACAGCTAACATAGTTAATTCAACATTATATTTCGATTCTGAACGAAGTGAAGAAGCTAGTGTTTTTACAATGATGTTTATTTTTATTTTTTTATTTTTTTCTGTATATACTTTTTGTATGGAAATACTTGTCCAAAAGTCTCGGCTAGCAACTTTTTGAAACCGGATTTGTCTCTTAGTTGGTACTTTAGAAACTTAAGTACTTTTTAAATTTTTGAATTCCTAAATTGTTTTTTATTTTTTTTCTTGGGGGGGGATTCCCCCAAATTTTATAAAAAAGAGTCGGAAACCATCATTTTTTGATTCAAACTTTATTAAAATTACAACATAAATAGACAATAATATCAGAAAAATTTTGGCAAAAGAAAATTTTGAAAATGTGAAAAAAAAATTTTGAACACTTTTTTTTCTCATTATTTTTTCTCCCTCTTTCTTTATCCATCAGATAAAAAAAGTAAAGTAAAATAAAATAAAGAAAAGTAAAGCAAAGATAAGTATAGACAAGAAAATATACTTCGCACCACGGGTATTCTTCGCTCTTTGGGTCAGATACTCTTGGTGGGTGTATTGAAAATGATGACTATTATTTTTTATATTATTAACTTCCTTTGTTCAGAATCGTATAATTGAAGAAATGATTAATCGCTTCTTTAAAATTCTCACACCCACCAAAAGTATCTGATCTGAGGAGCGAAGCATGTCCGGCTTTCTTGTCTATATTTTACTTATCTTTGCTTTATTTTACTTTTCTTTACCTTTTATTTATCTAATAAATTAAGAAAATAAAAAAAATGTGTACCTCGCACCTCTGGTGGGATACTCTTGGTTAGACATATAAATATTGTTAAGAATAACCAACCGCAGGAAAAAAAACCAATACTGCCACAGGAATTTCTGTTCTACTACTATGCTTCAAGGTGTATTGATTCCCTTACCACTGTAAAAATGAATGGTGATAAGAGGATAAAATTTTGTATACCTAACAATTTATTTGGTCTGTGAATGAAACATGACATCAAATATGTTAAATTTTTAAAAAAATCATGATAAATGTCTATCTTGTCACGGTTTTAATTACTTCTTATAATTTTAGATTCTGAACGTTAGTGAAGAAGCTTATGTTTTTACGATGATGTTTATTTTTTTTTATTTTTTTTTTCTTCCTCTGTGAACACTTTTTCGTATAGAACTGCTGGTCCAAAAGTTTCGATCAGTAACTTTATAGATCCAAAATCGAACCCAGATGGTACTTTTAAGAGGTCATTTTTCAAATTTCTAAATTTATATTTTAATAATGCGAAAAAACTGAAAAAAAAATTTCAAAAAACGGCAAAATATGCAATTACCGTAATTTCCGTAAAATTGAAAATTACTTTTTGACATAACTTCTAAAATAATGCAGCAAAGGACTTGAAATTTTCACCAACCACTAAAAATAGTCACGAAAAAATGTCATAAACATGTCAAAAAGATTTGATCAATTTTGAGTTAAGTGCAGCATTTTGAAAATTTCGGAAATATCTCATTTTTTGTTAGTTTTTATGTAATAAAATTTTTGATTTTTGATATTAAGACTTGAAAATTTAATATTATTTCACTGACATATATGTCTACTTGACCTGAAAAAATCTCAAAAATGGTTAGTCAATTTTTATAACCGTTTGAAGTTAGAATTTCGCCTGAATTCGTTAGTTATACCTAAAATCACGCACTTTAACGTACATATAAGAAAATTGGCTTAACCGTTTTGAAATTTGGTGTCTAGATAGAAAATTTCATTGCGAATATTTTGGTGCAATAAAATTTCTTACGGACAAAGAATTAAACATTTTACAAGGGTAAGACTGAAAAAACTCAAAGAAAGTACGGACACAAAGGATTTGTTATTCGCTTATCTTATCCTACGTAATTTTCAACGCTAAATTTAATACGATACAAGTCGGTAATTACGGTGTGGCCTTTGGACTGCCGCCCAAATACATTTCTCAAAACCACAACGCCTTATCAGTTGTCACATATTACACGGACTGCCATGT
>JAIPRM010010264.1:0-13928 GCA_025469315.1 Stegophylla sp. TES_Ste_2020
TTTCAAAATTTTCTTGCGCCAAAATCTTTTTTATAGGATTTTCTATCTATGTTTAAATTTTCATAAAATTCTGATTAAAAAATTATGGTTTTCGAGTCGTTTTTGTCAAATTTTGGGTAGTTTTTTCGAAAAAAAACATTGAAGAATTGAGAAATTCAAAAAATAACTTCTCTAAAGTACAATCTAGAGACGAATCGGGTTTCAAAAAGTTATTGATCGAAACTTTTGGACAAGTATTTCTACACGAAAAGTTGTACACGGAAAAAAAAATAAAAAAATAAAAAATAAATAAAATAAACATCATTGTAAAAACACTAGCTTCTTCACTTCGTTCAGAATCTAAAAAAAAAAATATGAAAATGAGTAGGTAGATCTTAATCATAGGTTCAAAATAACGGAAATACTTAAACAAAACATTTTACTCTTCACTTTTTTTTTTTTTTTTTTAAATAAACTTAGGTAAAAATACACCTAATGACTAGTGTTAATATATTGTTAGGTTGCACATTTTTTTCTTTAGAATTTTATGAAAAAAAATCGTTTAATACATATAATGACAGAAAACAAAATATGGTGGGTTTAAATTAAAATGATATAATATTATTAGTGATTGGGTATACCAAATTTATTAACAATATTAAAGTTTATATTTATTTTATTCTTGTTTATTAGTTAGCGATATTTGTATGAAAAGTATTTTAAAGTTTATGTTATATTTATATAGTGTGATTGTTACATAACTTAATTATAAAACCAATTATTTATGAAAAAAAGACTTAAAAAATCATTACATAATTTATTTAAAAAAAAGCTGACGTAAATTTAAAATCTCGTAGGGTCAGATTTCTTTTACACAATATTATACAAAATACACATGAGTAAAATTGCATATAACCTTCAATAATTCAAACAATAATATGACAGTGCAAAGTCGTCCCAGGGAACGTTTTTTAAATAAGGTTGATTTTTAAATATTTTAGTTTATAGAAGAAATTTAATAGCTTTAACAGTGATGTTTAATACTTGTTTTACATTTTTGTATAGAAACACTCGTGCAAAAGTTTTCATGCAGTTACTTTTTTGATTAGAAATTGCATGTCGATGGCACTTTAGTGATTTTTAAATTCCTCCATACCTGTTCTAAAAAGGAGGAAAAACTGCCGAAAAATCTTAAACTTAAAGTTCAAAAAACTTGAAATCTCCCCCCCCCCATTAATAACAATTTTAGCTAGAGTAATACAGATGTGTAACTAATTTGACCGCTTTTAGGATAGATACAGTTGTATAGAATTTTGGAATTACCTCGTGTTTTGTAATGTTTTATCTCATACAATTTAGAATTATTGATTTAATTACCTGACAAATTTAACAGAACCTCACTCACACTTTTTTTTATAACTGATCAAAGCTAAAATTTGGAGTACACTAGTGATTTTTCAAAAAAAAAAAAAAATTATATATGTATATAATTTTTTAATTGAAACCTAACCTTCAATTCTTAAATCAGTAGATTTTTTTTTTTTTACTTACAGATTTCTACGGGTTTTTCTACTCATGGCTTAATTTTCATGAAAATCGGCTCAATGGTTAAATAAAAGTTAGAATGGAATCAGTGTAATGAAATAATAACAAAAATAATATATACCAATTTTTGTATTAATAGTAATTCGAGCATTTCTTATAAATTGTAATGCTTGTAAAAAAATATCGGTTTGATTAATCTGGCATATTTAATGTAAATAGAAAATGTAAAGTGTAATTAAAACTTTAATTTTGTAAGTTTTTAACTGAATTTCACATGAAATAGCAGAATTGAAAAAATTCTAATTCTACAGCTTTACAAAATATAAATTAGATATTAGTTGTTTTTGAAATTTTTTTTAGGCCATTAAACATTTTATGAGCAAGGTTGTATTAAACTGTCAGCTTATAATATTAAAAATTTGATAATTTTATTATATAATTATATTATTGAAATAAAACAAAAATATTTCTAAAATCCTATATTTATCTTAAAAGTGCCTTATTTATTCTATAGTATTTCACTGTTTTTAGTAGTAGGTAAAAATTGCAAATTACTACTACTGATATTATAACTTTTGTAGTTATGACTAAATAATTTAAAACAGTATCATATTTTACTGTTTTTGGAAAAACTATTGAGAATTTTGAAAAATTACTTTTTTCAAGTACCATAACTATAAGTATTCTGAAATAAAAACTTACTATGGAAAACGTTAAGATCCGAACATGTTTTCCATTTAAAAAATAGTTGTTTCCAAGAATAAAAGAAGAATAAGAAAAAAAACAGAAATACTTCGCATTATGTGTATTCTTAGCTCTTCGGTTGGGATACTTTTGGCGGGTGTGTTGAATTTTAAAAAAATGATAAATTATATTTTTAATTTAACGATTCTGAATAGATCTTTAGTCACTGGGGTACAGTAACATTTTTAAAGGGGTGTCAAAAATATAAATTCTGAGTAAACCATCCACTGTAGTAAACACATGACGAATCTGAGTATGGATATAATACAAATTTGGTTTTAATTAAATTATTTTTTTAAATACTATGAATAATAATCAATAGATGTAATAATAAGTTCCAAATCCAATTAAAATTTTATTATTATCGTTTAAATTAAACTCATGTGCGATGTGAGACTTATAGACAATATGTATTATATTATGAAAAGGTCAATTTTGAAAGAAAAAAAAACACAGAACCTTTTGACTATTGTTTATACCGTGCGAGAAAGATAATAATATTGTTATGTAGATATAACTACAACAACTGAAATGTTTTACTGAATACATTATACCCTTACTTGGCGGTCTATGTTTAACTTTCAAAAACGTGTAGAATATACTTTGTGTCGATACGAAGTTTCAATAGATACGTGAACGTTGTTGACTCATCGTCACGTGATAAAGTTTTACTGTGTACAATGCACTAGTATAATATTATGTAAGTTAGGTACCTTGTAGCGTGTAACATAATATTATACAAAGTGTACACTATCGGAAGCACGCGCTACCTCGTATGGTACCTCGGTAAACACAAAAAATCTGTTAATAATTCGTTTAACGTAATATTAAAATAATAATAATAATAATGATAATAATACTTAGGCAAAGAAAGTGTTGAGCATTATCTAGATGATTTTATCTAGATTATTATTAACTAAATATTATTTTACCTATGTAATTAAATAAATAAATGCATTATCTTAACTAATTATTTTTATCAATATAAAAATCACTTTTTTAAAATTTTGAATGGAGTGAAGAAACTACTATTTTACAATGATGTCAATTTATTTAATTTTTTTTTGTATACATATTTTTCTGTACACTCGTTTTCGTATAAAAATACTTCTCCAAATGTTACGATCAACCACTTTTTAAATAATAATTTAACTCTATATGGCACTTTCAAGAAGTTATTTTTCGAAATTATCAATAGTTTTTTTTTTTTTTTAATTGAAGTAAAACTTAATTTTTTAATCTTTAGCTGCATTATTTTAGAAGTTATGTCAAAAAATAATTTTCAATTTTACGGAAATTCCGGTAATTGCATATTTTGCCATTTTTGTCAATTTTTCGACACATTTTCCCTGAATTTGGAAAAAGTATTGATAAATTGGAAAAATAACCTCTAAGTACTATCTGGATATGATTCCGGTACTATAGAGGTACTAATTGAAACTTTTGGACAAGTATTTCTATACGAAAAAGTGTTTCCAGAAAGAGAAAAAATAAATAAATATAATTGTAAAAGCATAAGCTTCTTCTCACCGTTCAGAATCTAAAATATCCATTTTTTTTTTCACATTTTCAAAATGTTTTTAGGTCGAAATATTTCTTATATTATTATCTATCCATGTTTAAATTTTTATAAAGTTTGGATCAAAAAATAATGGTTTCCGTGCCATTTTGGTGAAATTTAAAGTAGTCCCCCTTAATTTGATAATAATAAAAAAAAAAAAAACACGAAAATCTTTCCAGTCGAGTTAACGGGACATCCACTCGGTTTAGTAAAAAACATACTTACCTAATAATAATACATTATGATAATATTTTACACTGTTTATTTCAACCATTGATTTGTGTCGGTGGCCAGAAGGTGTTCGATGTTTGTCCCTAAAAATGTACGGTCCTAAACAAATGAGATATTTTTGGTTCGTGCATACTTCGCAAATGTTTGTTTAACACAAGTCTGAGTTACACGTAAAAATTATTCGTATTGGATGAACTAAAATAATTTACCACAACATTCCAGTACGTACTAGTAGACATTGCAGTTTGTGAAATCACTGGCGATGTTCAAAGCGTTTACGATAGTCCTCGTCGCATCTCTGACGTTCGGGGTGTCTCACCAGAACCCCCTTCCAGCAATCGTGTTTTCATTTGACGGATATTTACCCTGACGAAGATCAAGACGAACCAGTTGATGAAAATAGTGTTCTTGACGTGAATAAAATTCCGATCTGGGTAAAAAACCGGACATACTAACACCATTAGAATTCCCCGAGACTCAGGTTAGACGTGGTGATTGTGTTAAATCAAAAAAAAAAAAAAAGATAAATCATTTCTTCTGTAAAAAGATTTTAAGCGGAGCTTCAATTAATTTACAACAATAATTGTCAGTGTTTATAAATTGTTTTATATAATTTAATATTATATTTATAATAATATAATAATATAAAAATATCGTAATATAATATTTGAATTAAATTTATTTAAAGCTGAACAAATTTCCTATAAGCGGATCAAACAAACCAAAATATGGGTCAAAAATATATAAATAAGATAAAATAAATAAGAAAAAAAAAAGGTTAGAAAAATGTCCAAAAAATTTTTCACATTTTTAAAATTTTTTTGCGTCGAAATGTTTCTTATATTATTGTCTATCTATGTTTAAATTTTTATAAAGTTTGGATCAAAAAATGTTGATTTTCAAGTCTTTTTTATCAAATTTTGGGTAGGCCCTCCCCCCCAAAAAAATGAAGAATTGAGAAATTCAAAAAATTATCTTTCTGAAGTATCTAGAGGAAAATTTGGTTTCATAAAACTACTGATTGAGAATTTTGAACAAGTATTTCTATGCAAAAAAATGTTTTAATAAATAAAAAAGAATAAACGTCATTGTAAAAACATTAGCTTTACATCGTTTAGAATCTAATATTGTGAATATTTTAATAAAGTTTTTACACTTATTTTACCCCATGAATTAAATAGTAATATTGTTACAATTACAAGATTCTATTTCAGTATTTATATTTTTAACAATTAAAATATAAGCTTTAGTTCACAACAAGTAGATAGGTATATATTCAGAATGAAAAAAATGTATTAATTACAATATTTTTAATTTATTTTAAATTATCTTATGATTTATATTAAATATAACAAAATAAATTCTGTGTAAACTCCAATAGCGTTATCTTTTTTTATTTCTGGCCAATTTCATCTTACCATGTATAACAAAAATGAAAAACTTTCAAGTGTTATTCGCACCTCGGGGATACTTTTAGGGGATGTTTTGACTTTCAAAGAAACGAGAAATTATTTTTTCAATATAACGATTCTGAGTGGAGCATCAACTAATACACAAGAATAATTATGAGTTTTGAAATGTTGAACTTTAAGCAACCAAATAATTTGGTTGCTTACAATATTTATGAAAAACGAAAATTAATATTCATATATTCCCTTACGCCTAATGAATACTCCATAAATAATTTCAAATTACAATAAAAGAAAAACAGCGTTAATAAAATAACAAAGCGACTCTAATTTTATTATTATCATAAATCAACATAAATTCACTATAACATAATAATTAGACTAATGTTTATCGTGTTGCCTTTAATCAGAAACGGTTGAAAAAAGAGCAAAATACTTAGTAAGATTTGAACACGGTATCGTCGCATTTAAACTTGAAGTCTTAACCACTAACTACACAGGCGCGTAGCGAGGGGGTGTGTAACACCTGTAACAGGTGTAGTAACCCCCCCCCTTTAACTGTGTTATACTTATGTCTTATTAAGTTAAAGAATCATCAACCGTGATGTACACATATTTGTTATAACGAAATATGTGTTATTATAACAATAATATGTATTAAGTCGTGATCTCGCTTCTCATTAGGTACACGGTTTTGTGTAGATTCATACACGATTTATGATAACTCATTTTTTCATAGAGCGTGTACGTAAAAGTAAACGTTTACAACTTCTTAAATCATGATGAACGGCTGAATTCAACTTTTCAAATTTAAAATATCAACTAAACTATCCGAATGTAAATAGACGAAAATAAAATACCTTTTTTAGACGATTTGAGAGAACAAATTTTTTTTAATTACAACAAAATTTTGAAATAATCAGGTATTATAACAAATTTTTAGTAGCTTAATAAATTTACATGAGAAAAATGAAACCCATATGAAAGTTTTAAAGTATTAAATTAAGGTATTAAATCGTCTTAAGGCATATTCATCTATTACTAATGTTGAAGAATCTGCAATGGATGAATTTGCAGTATGGCATTAACAGAAAAAAAAATATAAAACACCTAAAAATGTTATGGAAACTTTTATTGAATGTAATGAAGAAATATTCCCTGCAGTGAATCATCTTTTACTAATATTGAATACTTTACCAGTGACAACAGTAAATAGGGAGAGATTCTTTTCCTATTTAAGGCGTCAGAAAACATTTAAAAAACAAGTGGCGGAAATCGATTAAATGGTTAAGTCTATTATATTCATCACGATTCAGTTGTAACCATAGACGAGATCGGACGAAATTTGTCACATTTAGTTGGTTTAAAAATAAAACTTTTATTTATAATAATATGTAAAACATACAATGTATATTTTAAATTTTAATAAGATATTCGAACATTTTCTCATTAATTTACTTATAGTGTATATGACTGTAAAATAAAGTATGCGTATGCTTTCTTCCATATTTTGTGATGAAAGTAAAATTAAAAATCTTGATAATCCAGTAATAAATATTGGTAAATTTTTACCTTTACTTAAACAAAAGTGTATCATCACTATTATCTTATCATTTTGATTAATTTACATTAAATTACAAAAATAATAATAATAATAATAATAATAATAACAAGATTCAACAGATTTGCACTTAAGTCATTAATCACAATTAGGTGTATCCGTGCAAGAACTGAAACATTATAATTTGATCAATATACCGTAGGACCAGCGAATTTTCCTCGTTGTAACCAGTGTATGGTTAGAACGAGCGTTCATTGTATTACCGATTAGTAATTAGTAAGGCTCGGAAGTTGTTGCATTTACATGTTTTTTGTGAGCAATTAGATTTATTGATAGCAGTGGCGTAGCGAGGGGTGTGCGGGAGGGGCGGTCCACCCCGGGCGGCATTTTTAGGAGGAATGTAAAAAAAGTTGTTTCACCTTAGTTCTAATTTAGAAAGCAGCGAACAAAAAAAAGTGTACTTCGCTCGTCGGGTGTTCTTCACACCTCGGGTGGGATACTCTGATACTTTTGACGGGTGTATTGAATTTTGAAGAATCATTTTTAGTAATTGGTCAAAGTTTCAAGTTTCTAGCTACATTATTTTTGAATTTATGTTACAAAAACAATTTTCAATTTTACGGAAATTCCGATAATTGCTTATTTTGCCATTTTTTGTCAATTATCGACAGATTTTACACGTTTTTGAAAAAGTATTAAGAAATTGGAAAAATAACCTCTTTAGATTATCATCTAGATGTTACGGGATTTATAGAGATAATAATAGAAACTTTTGGACAAGTATTTCTATACGAAAAAGTGTTTCCAGAAAGAGAAAAAAAATAAATAAACATCATTGTTAAATCATAAGCTTCTCCACTCCGTCCAGAATCTAAAACATCTTTTGAAATTTAAACATTGAAGCAGAGAGCAAAAAAAAAAACAAAAAGTAAGTTCTTTGAAAAAATAAAAGCAGAGAACAAAAAAAAAAAAGTAATTTTTTTCCTTAAAAGGGGCGGAGGGCGGCAAATCTCTGGGTCTCCGCCCCGGGTGGCTAAATTACACGCTACGCAACTGATTGGTAGGTAAGCTAGAAATTTATTTCATGACACTACGTAATAAATATTAAAAGTTTATAGAGCATATTTTTGCATATTTGGTGATTTTGTAGTTTTAAGAGCATTTCTTAATTTTACAACTTTTTAAAGCATATTTGATAATAAAAAAACAAAATTAATTCATTTTTAGAGTTTTCATTAGAATTTAAATGTATTATTGTACTTTGTGTTTCAAATCCATTTTTATGAACATTAGAAACATAAACAAATATAAGAAATAATGTACTTAGTTTTTCAAAGTATAAAAATTTGCTAATGGTTAATAATTTAAGATCTTTTTTGAAAATAATTTTAAAAATATTTAGTGGTTCAATACAACAATTTTTAAGGTAACAAAAAAGTTATACTTAAATAAATTAAATTAAAATACATTTAATTAGATACTTAACGATTTTTTTTTTTTTTTTATTTAGGTTTTTCATATACATAATTTAATGGAAAAATTTTAAAAGAAAATCAATTTAATTCATGAAACCTTTTTCAAGCAATTATTTTATTTTATATATTTATTTCTGGAAATGTAAGTTGATTTTACATTTTTATCATACTCTTTTGAGATTATCTACAACGCTTCATTAAATCCACCTACTTAAGAGTATTTAGTTTGGGCATTGATTAATAAAATACTTGTAATTGATAAAAAAAAGTGCATATTTTTAGTGCATAATTGTACTTTTTTTAACGCATAAGTGCCAGTAGCGGCCCGTGACTGAATATGCTGGGGATACTGACAAATTAAATTAATAAAACTATGTTCTGAAACAAATACACTGAATCATAAAAATTCTTTTATTTACCTGAGTATAGGTTTGATACTAAAATTAAATAACAAAATATACACTTTCTGTGTATGGTTTAAATTTTTTTATAAATCAATTCAATTCTTAGATCTATATTCCTTTTACTGCTACCAGTTAACCAAGGAAATTTATTATTCCAACTATTTTGAAATTTTCTCATATATTTTCCATCAGTACAGTTTAAAATCATGTTTGGTGTTGGGAGATGACATTTTACACTACACTTTTGTTCATACGTTAAGGAATCAAAACCAATTAGTAATAAAAAATCTAAAATCTTCTCTTTTTCCATTTTATAAAATAAAAATATAAAATTAACAGATAATAAAAATTACGCACGGAGCAGGATGCAATTGTAGTATACGAATGAACATAGAACGCACAGAACAAGCGGTGTAGCGGCCGGCGGCGTATAATTGAACCCAGTTTCAATATTATCTATAAATCGCTGTTTATTCACTCTGGCCCTCTCCGCAATACCCTGTCATAACATATAATGTAATGACTGAAACGGCCGGGCGGCAGTTTCACCCAAACGATGTCCATCGTATTGATATGGTATCAGAAAAAACCATCAAAAGAAACTATTATTTATAGATTATGTGGCTTGTCTACTACTAATGATAATAAAAACAGTAAATACTCATAATTTATATTATGTGATATATTAGAAAAAAATATTTTTATGAATTCTTAAGATTTATTAGTAGCAAGTAGGTATTTTTATGGGGAGACTCAGTTTCAAAGTCTCCCCTGACGGGCCACCACTGATAAGTGCATGCATATCTTGTACTTTTTAAGAGCATTAAGTTCCGAGCCCTAGTAATTAGATAATGTTTGTTATAAGTGATAATCGAGAAATACAAAGAAATAGACGATTTTATTTTAGGTATTAAAAATCGAGATCAATTTAATACTGCATCTATATTATTATATAAATGTGTATGAATATTATTTATAACTTAAGATAAAATATAAATATGAATATGTAATTAATAAAAGATGACTTTTACTCAATTTGACAATGACTAGTAAATAATGACAATAGATACTTGATTTATGTATATATATATATCGTTAAAATATAAGGAGCAGGTTGACCGAAATGATGCGTAAAAGATGACTTGCTCGTAATAAACGGAAATTTGTTTTGTATTTCATTGTATTTTATTCATTGTAATCGAAATCTCGTTATAACTATAATCATTGTAAACACAAATTTCAACATAAAATCATATGGGCTCATGCCGGGATGTCGGGACTTAATGTATTTGTCGTACTAAACAGTATATTGTTCTAACCGGTGCTCGCTGAAGTGATTTCGTGAAATGGACAAAGTTTGTATCCATTTCATGAAATGGAACCCCGATTTTTCCACTTCGCGTAATTACACAATATGGATAATGTTTCGTGTAATGGATACTTAAACTATACATTACAGAAATTGTTCCGTCATTTGGATATCCATTTAATGAAACAATAATTTATTTTACAAATTACTTATTATATAATATGTAAATATGAGTTATGGCTATTAATTTTTAAAAAAATTTGAATTATAACAACGAGAATTACATTTAAAATTTAAGAAACGTATTTAAAATTATTATTATTTCTTCAATAACACGATTCTGACCTGAGCTCTAATTTATTCAAAATAATTTTACTTAAAAATAAAGTGGTAGCGTTTGGGAACACCATGCATGTGCACCGCTGGCGTAGGTTAGTTTACCGGGTGTTTGGTTGACTCCGCTTCGCTCCGTAAAGCAAAAATATCTCTCGACTTGCTGTGCAACGTTGAGATGTTTTGGCTAGACAAATCGACTTGCTGTGCAACGTGGGGAAATTTCAGCAAGTTTTTACATTATTAATGTAAAAATATAATACAGGAAGTCGATTGTATGTAATTCGTAATATAATATATTTCGTTGTTTCATTAAATGAATATCCAAATGACGGAACAATTTCCGTTATGTATAGTTGTTTAGGTATCCATTTTGCAAAACATCCATATTGTGTAATTACGTGAAGTGGAAAAATCGTGGTTCCATTTCCATTGTCCATTTTACGAAATAGATAATAACACGATATGTAAACAACATATATATATTTAACAGAACAAAAATTATTGTATTTGTCAAATAGTACTGAGACACCCTGTATGTGTATTAAAATAGGTTTATGGTTTGTATTTTACAGAATTATGTGAGTTTACTAATTATTTATTTTTTTTTTTTTAACAAACAGGTAATTTAAAAACTTTTCCCATATTCTTTGCCACGGGACCAATGTTTAAAGATTCGAAAATGACAGAATCATATGTCAGTATATCGGAAGTATATCTCTTGTTAAAATATTTGTTGAATATTAAATGGAATACAAGTGAAAGAATAATGACTGCTATGACTGAATTATTGGTACACGAACCAGTTATAGTTTGACCATTAAAAAACTGTAAAAATAACATGAATTTATAGTATTTAGATTGTATGCTAGCCCATATACTTACTATGCTTTAAAATGTTTAAAAAAAAAAGACAATTTTAAACATTTAAAACTTCGAAATATACTCATATTTATCAAAAACAATATATTTTTTTTAGTACACACTTTTAACAATATTGATGGTTTAATAAACCAATAATATTGCCGGAGAATGTACTAATATCTTAAAAATCACCAAAATCGAAAAAAATAAAAGTACTTTTAAAATTGTATAATTTTAGATTATTTACTAATAGATACAATTATTATTATTATAATTTATGAAACTTCAAATTAACAAAATTATAGCATTATGATCACATTAAATATTACAATTTAAATGTATAATGTTATACTATATTAAATAATACTTTGGTTATTTATATTTAATGTCATGATATAATATATATATTTTAAATTTATTGAAATTTAAATATCAACATTTTTTTTTTTTTATTGCTTAAGTTTATGTTGCTTTCGCGACAATTTTTCTTTTATGTACGTTAAGAAGTGTGTAATTTAGGCATGACTAACGAATTTCGTCGAAATTCTAACTTCAAACGGTTGTAAAGAAAAAAAGTTGACTTAGGATTTTCGAGATTTTTTTCAGGTCAATTTGACATATACGTGAATAAGATTATATTAAATTTTCAATTCTAGGTATCAAGAATTAAAAATTTTATTCCATAAAACCTAACAAAAGATGAGAATTTTCCGAAATTTTTAAAATGCTGTACTTAAATCAAAATTTATCAAATCTGTTTGAAAATTTTATGAAATGTTCTCGTGACTATTTTTAGTAGTTAGTGAAAGGTTCAAGTCCTTAAATACATTATTTTTGAAGTTATGTTACACAGCAATTTTCAATTTTACGGAAATTTCAATAATTGCATATTTTGCGGTTTTTGTAAATTTTTCGACAGATTTTCCCCATTTTTAGAAAAAGTATTGAGAAATTGGAAAAATTACCCTTTTAATGTACCATCTGGGTGTGATTCGGGTTCTATAGAGATAGTGATCGAAACTTTTGGACAAATATTTATATACGAAAAAGTGTTCACAGAAACTAAAGAAAATTAAAAATAAAAAAAATAAATTATTAAACATTATTGTAAGATCATAAGCTTCTTCACTTCATTCAGAATCATCTAAAATACAAATTATGATAAGCAACATAGTCAAGTAAGTCAGTAAAGAAGTATATGACTTTAATAATTTGGTAAAAAAAAAAAAAAAATCCACGAAAATTTTTCCAATCAAATTAACGGGAAATCCACTCGGATCAGTAAAAACGTAACTAATAATAATAATACATTTATGATAATATTTTACACTATTTATTGCGAACATTGATTGTGTTGGTAGCCAAAATGTGTTCGATGTTTGTCCCCAAAAAAATACGGTCTTAAACAAACGTGATATTTGTGATTCGTGCAGACTTCGCAAATGTTTGTATAATACGAGTTTCAGTTGCACGTAAAAATCATATGACGAATAGTTTTTCGATACGTATCTTCGATGACAATTGGAAGAATTCAGACACGTATTCAGATATTTTTTCATAAGGAGGCCAACATTTTTTGGCCCCAATATATTTTTTGTACCTCCCTGAATTTGCCGACTTATTTACCGACTTATTAGCATAAAAATACTAGTTATGGGGGGGGGGTATTCCCATTCTCACCAATCACGCCGGTGTAATAGGATATTCTTACCCCCCGGATAATTTTACCGGGGGGGTAAAGTTATCCTAGGATAATCGTACCCCCGGTAAGATTATCCTAGTATAATCATACCCCCGGTAAGATTATCCTAGGATATTTTTACCCCCCTAGGGGGGTAATATTTAACTAGGATAATCTTACCGGGGGGTAAGATTTTCCTAGGAAAATCGTACCCCCCGGTAAGATTTTCCTAGGATATTCTTACCTACGGAAGGGGGGTAAGAATATCCTAGGATTATTTTACCCCCGGTAATATTTTCCCAACATCTATGGAGGTAACTTTACATCTCCGGTAAAATTATGCTGTTAACTACTCGTGACTCGGAAATGCAAATCGTTTTTTTTCCGTAATAATATAGCGGTATCAATTCATCCAATAACATTTTAATTGATAATAATTATTTTTAGGTAGGTACTCTACTTGTCACTCATTATTAGGGCTCGGATTTATATGAAAATACATATTTTTACTGTGACTTAAAAATTAATTTAGGTAAGTGAAAAATTCGTTTCAATGATGGATTCCCAATGAAATGAACTATATTTTATTTTTCATATTTTTACAAATTTTGCCATAAGTACATGTTTTTAAATATTTCTCAATAATTACATTTTTCTTCTATATATTTCGACATATATTTGTTTATTTACGAATTATAATTTATTAATACAGTTTATTTCCCATGTTTCCAAAAGTGCAAAATAGTAACAAAATAATATCAAACATTAAACTTAATCTGCTGTCTACGTATGTTCGATATTTATGACCTCAATAAACGATAGATAACAATTT
>JAIPRM010010265.1:0-13928 GCA_025469315.1 Stegophylla sp. TES_Ste_2020
AAAAAGATTTTGGCGCAAGAAAATTTTGAAAATGTGAAAAAAAATTTTGGACATTTTTTTTTCTTATATTATTAACTTCCTTCGTTCAGAATCGTTTTACTGAAGAAATGATTTATCGTTTCTTTAAGATTTAATACGCCCGTCAAGAAAATACCACCCGTCGTGCGAAGTGCACCCATCGTGCGAAGTATGTCCGGCATTTTTTTGTTTGGTTTTCCGAATTTAATCTTATTTAAATAATAATTATTCGTTCAGAAAATATATACAACAGCAGGGCCGTTCGATGTAAAAATACAAATTCAAATGGTCATTTATTATATTATGTACGTGAATTATTATTGTCTTGTTAGGTTGGTCTGTACTTAATTTTGATTGTTCTAAGTTTAGAAAAAGCTCTCTGGGGTAAACAATAATTAGTACTCAGAATAATAATTAAATATAGGTACATTTTAAGAGCTATATGTACTCGTAAGTCGAAGGAAAAATATATGTTTGTTGCCATATTTTTACGAATACGTTAATTCCAAAGACGGAAAGAACACTGAAAATTCGTTAGTCGATTATTAATGTGGAAGAAACATAAAAATGATTGTTCGAAATTATAATTTTATTCAAATAAAACGTATAATAAATTTATATATATATATATATATATATATTATTTTTTTTGTTTTTTATAAATTACAACCCTGTCCTAAATCCGAGCTTCCCGGTAGTATGTCAATGAATGTTGTTCTTGTATTACTAAAGTAATTTATCATAAACAATTTGGCTTGCAATTTGTTTGAATAATAGTAATACGACTGTTATGTTTTTTTTCGAGTTTAAGTAATGATTAAAAAAAAATGTTTTATTTTATCAGAGTAATTATTTAAAAAGCTATTAAGGTTTTTTTTATGACCTATAAACCCACAGAGCGGGTTTAGAATGATGATCTGATTATTATCTCTGAAATCTCGACTGTCTCGAATAACAGTATTTTTATTTTTTTTAATTGTGTACAATAACGTGGTAAAGAAAACTTTAATACTAATATTAAACACTTTCGACATAAGCCTGATGGGGTACGGGGGTAGTTGTGATTAATTCCACTCGATTTGATTGTAAAGTACTAAAGTTTGAACACGTAATTCGTACAATAATTATAAATAAATAAGAAATGAGACAGCACACATACTTTGTACCATGGGTGTTCTTCGCTCCACGAGTGGTGGGCGTGCAATTAAATTTTAAAGAAACGATAGATAACTTCTTCGTTTTTTAAAGTTTTTCTATAATGTCATATGGTTCAAACATCATAACACTGTTATTTTTTTTTTACGAAATTACGACTCGCCAAGGAATGGGAAAGCCTGGTATCACGGTTAAATTAACCACTTAACCGAGAAATGGAATGATTCGGGGATCTAATTTGTTATTAGAGTTAATTAAAAATAATTCAATTATGTGAGACTGAATGCGAAAAAAAAAAATAAAATAATTGCACTGAAAAACTGAAAAATTTATCGTTTGACATAGAGAATATACAAAGAGTTTAAAAAAAAACAGAGAGATATCAAAAAAATATAATTCTATGGTTGTTATAACGTATTCATGGACTATCATCTTTGTCCATGAATTGTACTTAATAGTAACAAATAACTTAAAATAATTCTCTGTGTCAAACAAACATTTTTTCTTTTTTCATTCTATTCCTTTTAATTTAATTTTTTTTCAGTCTCGTGTAATTTAATTAATTAAAATAAACTTTTTGTTTATTCTCTAATGATGATTTTTTGAATCGAATTCGGTAATTAATACAATTCTAATAACACTACGGAATGAAAAAGAATATGATTTTACAATGATCTTATTTTTTCTCTCCTTTCTGTGAACACTTTTTTGTGTAGAAATACGTGTCCAAAAGTTTCGACCAGCAAATTTTTAAATCACAATTCACCTTTAGATGGTACTTTTAAAAGGTCAGTTTTCAAAATCTGTATTTTTCCAAAGGGTTAGCACAGCATGGAACGTGTTTTTATGTAATTTTAATTCCTATGATTGTTCATTTGTTTGCTATAGAAAATCTGATGGCAACCAAATAATTATTTTATATATTTATTTGTTTTTTTTTTTAAGAACCTGAATAGACATCGAACGAGGGGTAAGATTTAACGATCAATTTTTTTTTCCGCAATAATTAGGTATAATATGTATAGTATAATACTTACTCCATATTATATTTATAATTATTAACTGTACAGTATTTAAGGTAAAATAAATGTTTTCTTTTCGCATTAAATACAAACTGCTTATACTGATTTAAATTTCGAAAAGAAAAAAAAGCTAATCATTTAAAATTTATTTTACCTGCTGTTTTTCTATGAGTAATGTACCCAATGATAATAAGCTATGAGCTTTGAAGACACACTAATTATCATTTAGATAATGTATATAATTTTTATTCTGCTCTATTTATGATGAAATTTTTATAATCGAATTTTTAATGGTGTTTTTTTTTTTTGTAAAAAAATTTTAAATGTATACTTACTTGGGAAATCAAAAGAGAATAATCAATTTTCATTCATTAATTTAATTCATAACGAATCACATTTCAACCGATTGTAATGTTCATGGTCAGAGTACATGCGAAGATGATATTTTAGTTTAAATAGTCGCAATTACGTATCATCAATGAAATAATGATTTTTGTTAACAAACATCCTGTGTTGCCACGTTTACTCTCCTATATAAACACAAACACAGATACTGTAATTGGCCATTATACATAAATTCTTTATTAAATTGCTTCTACCTTTATCGCACTATTATAATATGATTTATTATTGTAAATATTTGTTTTTCAAAACAAGAAAATAAAAATGTAGTTTACACCACACAACTAATACTTCATTGTATTAGTTGCACAATTAGTTTTGAAAGTTGTGACGTATATTATGTTGTACTCGTAGACCTATTAAGTATGGCGTAAAATTTTGGAATAAAACTAAAAATATTTAAGCGTTCATCCATCGATGCCGCATTTAAATTAGGTGCCTAACCAAAAGCTTCAAAATTTTTATTACAATATTTTGAAAGCATAAGTACCGTCTGATTTTCTATGGCTTAAAAAAAATGTTAATCGACTTAGTTAGAAAATCGAATTTTACATACTTAATTTTTGGTTTTACAGCAATGTAACCTTACATGCGTGTAAATTGAATGCAGTTTTTCGCGTTTAAGTTGATTTTTACGATTTTCACACGTATAAAATGTAGAACTTTATCATCTAATAGCTAATAGCATTATTATTTTGTATTATTATTATTAGTAAGTAATTAATGAAACAAAATAAAACGCTTTTAAAAGGTTAATACTCAATAATAAAACAAAAACCTATTATATAAAATTATATAAAAATGAAATACAATAAATAAAAATCAATACATAGTTAATACACTATATTATATTTTATAACATATAAAATAAACTTAGCCTGGAGTGTGATATATATTTTTTAAGCCGGTTGTTAATGAAAAAGAAAATAATAATACTCCAGTTTATTTTGAGTATATTTTATATAATATATAATATAAAGTGTAATAACAATATATTCATTATTTTATTTTTATATACCTATTCATAATAGGTTTTTTTTTATAGTATTTAATTATTAAATCCTCATGTCTTAATTTTAATTCACTGTATATCAGTGACGTGTCACAGTATTGTGAACAACTCATGTCGGTTATTGAGATTTGAGATGGTAATTGCATTCAGGAGTCTTTGTTTAAGCCCCGTGATAAAAATCATTGATCAAAAAAATAATAATCATGTGAATCGCCTTATTTTACAGAACGCGATATTTTAAAACCATTATCAGAGATAAAAATAATAAAATGTTTTATACGTTCAATTCAATGCAGTTAAATCGATATATTTAGGTGTTAATAAATTAATTTATTTTATTTTTTTAATAACCACGAGTCAGCTGAATATTATCATTGCAAAACGCAAACTAAACTCTATTTAAAAAGAAAAAAAAACGCATTTAGGATAGGGTGACCATATTTAAGTAAATAAAATACAGGACAAAAATATTTTTCATAATATTTTTTAAATAAATAAGTATTTATTACAAATAATATATATATATATATATTTAAACACATAAAAACATTTTTTTTGGAAAACATAAAATAACATAATGAAATTAAATTGATACTTTTTTAAGTTTCTTCAAATCAAAGGATTTGATTCATTTGATTCATTTGATTCATGCACATTGTATACTTTACTTTCTAAAAAAAAAAAAACTTGTTAATTCATTTTAAGATTATAAGTGATCTAAAATGGTACCCGAAAAATTTCTATATAGTATATTCTTACATTATTTTATTCGATTATATCATTTCAAAAATTTTAAATCAAAAGTAAGTCAAAAAACAGGATTAATATGGGACAGACTTGAAATCACAGAACGAAAAGCGTCCTGAGAGATGTTTGTCAAGACAACAGGACGCAGAGCCGAAATAAAGGACAATCCTGTAGAAAACATGACGTATGTTCACCCTAATTTAGGATTAACGAAATAATGAGATTTTATAATTTTATGCGCACACGTTCGACGGTGAATGTTTACGCTAATTATTATTGCCAAGTAGTGGAAAATATTCAGCATCAACTCCACAACGGTAGGGAATAGGTGGTTAAGAATTTCCATTCGAGAAGAATGGTGGATGGAATTACGTCCGCGCGCGTTATTTTTACATATTATTATTATTATTATTATTATACATATTTTATGATATTATATTTTGTCCCCCCACGTATAACCACTACGACCCGCGCGTTTTATTTAGGGTTCGAAATATCGCGCTATTAAAATATGACGCGGAAGAAGAGTTTTCGGTATTTCGTCACCGCCAAACCGAACTCACCTCCCCCCCCACCCTCCGCGGGATGAGTGGCGTAAAACAAGATTAATTGTGTTGTCGAGTATTTTTCAAGTCTCCGAAAACTAATAAATAAATAAGACCCTCCAGTCACCACCACACGTGATGAGTTTTGGATCGCATCCAAACTGTCAAAGACCCCCCTCCCCCCTTGTACCTATCCCTCCTTCGCGCCCCACGAGTAATGTGTATGTATAAATAATATATATCAAAAACTGTTAACAATATATATATACCTACTTGCGCTCTAGTGCGGAACTATCGATTTTCTATAATAATATAATATATGAAATTTGTAAATTGAATTATGTCCTCATATAACGCCATAAATATAATATCATCGACTATTAGGCATTTCGAGTTTAACAGGTTTTATGACGCACTACTCGTTCGTTAAGTTATTTCGATCCGGTTAAAGTTTTTTTTTTTATAATTACTATACAAAAGCGATTCGTTATTATTGTTAATTAATATCATCATTATATCGACCCATGTGTAACGATAATAATAATTTGAATAATGAACTTAATTATTTGCTCTTGAAAATCGATTGTGAACGTTAGGAGTCAATTCACAGCGGTTTCGAATATTTCCAATATTTATTTCATATTTCAATATCCTTTTTAAACGTAATGACTAGGGCTAGGAACTTTAATAAATGTACCAAATAAGCCATACAATTTACGAAATATGCTCTAAAAATATGCAAAAATGCTAAATTAATCTCTTATAAAACATAAATTTCATAGTAAAAACTTAAATATTGTATTGTATAATATAATATTTTAATATGTATTATTAATTCTTCTTTTACTGTTTACGAAATTTCTTTTTTTTTTGAATCTTTATTCTTTTTAAGCTTACATTTAAACAAATAAAAATATCAAATTATATTCAATCTCTTCAGATATCCAGTAAAAAATTTTCCATTACTAGGAAAACTCAAATTAAATATTTTGAAAAATATGTGAAATACGCACTTAAAATTCAAATATAACCGAAATATGCATTTATATCTAAACAAGAACTAAACATGCAAATTAAAGAGAACTGCACACAACTCTTGGTGTTATGAAATGCATTTCTACATTGTTTAGCTATGTTTTGAATAATTTTTGAAAAACATTGCTAACTCCCATAAGTCCCTAGCCCTAGTAATGACGTATTGACAATTTGTTTAAAATTTTTCGTGAACTGTTATAATAACGCGATGATAACTGTTAGGCTATTATTAATATTATTATCATCGCCATCTCGTCACGCTGTCGTGCACAACACATTACACGACGAATTACTTTTTGGATATCGGCGCACCTAAAACAACGGGTTAAAACAACAATAATACTCCGCACGAAATACACACACACGAGTACATTTCTGTATTTCTCGTGCGCACTCGGACGATTGTTACAATAATGATATCATGTTTGACAGAATGTCATCCGATTGAATTCGTGCGGTGCACTCGTCTTAATGCGATTACCTATTATCGTTATTTTACGTTCATAATGTTCCCCAAACCGATTACGTTCATTGAGCCAGCGTTTCTCAGAGTGTGGGTCGCGACCGACTTGTAGGTCTCGAGTCAATTTTTGGGCGGTCGCGAGAAATTTACTTAATTCTATAATAATTCTCAAAAAAATTACGTTTTTAAACAAATTCCATTGTAAAAATGACAAAGTGGCACATTTGTATACATTTGTAAAATTATATTCCTCGTATAAACCAAAATTGTTAAAATATTAATCTAGTTTTGATTTTTAAGAACTACTTTTTTGTCCTAAAAATGTAAAACCATATATTAGTAACCCGGCAGCGTTCCATATTTTGTGAAATTCGAATTTGAATTTACACATTAAAATACGTAATTTTACAAGTGCTCGAATTGAGGGGGTACGGAGCTTCTCTGCTATTTTATAAAATTTCTAGAGCATCTCTTCTTCTAATTTTCCAATTCGAACAATGTATCTATTTACTATCACGTTAACTATCGTATTATATGTTCTTGAACTACAAAGAAGTCGAATCGCTTTGGCTACACTAAAACGTTGACAGACGTATAAAGAAAAAGTCAAAACCACCATCACTTGGCTCAGAACCAAAATTTGACACCGACTCTTTATTCGACTCTTGTCTCGTACTACGCAGTGCGGCGGCGTGATAGTCATTGAATTTTTCAATCGTGAACAGAACTCGTGCGGCCAAAAAGTTGCCAGTGTTCAGCTGTTATATTCAAAAAAATTACTACTTGTTTTGTATATTTCTAATATACGGAATTTATAAATTAAAAAGCCGGACATACTTTAGCACTACGGATATTCTTCGCTCTTCGGGTCAGATACTCTTGGTGGGTTTATGGAATTTTCAAGAAACGATAAATCATTTCTTCAATAAGACGATTCTGAACGAAAGAAGTTAATAATACGAAGAACAATAATAGTCGTCATTTTCAACACACTCACTTAGAGTATCTGACCCGAAGAATATCTATAGTTGGCTTTCTTGTCTATACTTTACTTCACTTTATTATTATTATTATTTTTCAATTTTTCGTCGCGTTCACGACGGACGTAGGCACGTAAACATTTTAAACTCGACGCGTATATATCGTTATGAATGAAATATTGTCAACCGGGAGAGAACACATCGGAGAAGAAACCTTTGATGACGTCAGTTTTTACTTTATACCCGTAATAATAATAATAATAATATAATGTCGGAGTCTTTTTGAACTTCCGCGCACGTTTTCGCACTCGTCACGTTTTAAGTTTTGTCACTATCGCACATCGTACGTTTTCCGTGACGATCGCAGACGTGCATATTAATAATTTTGAATGTTTCGTTTTCACCCGCAGCCAATCAACCCTTTTGCGGTGTACACGCGTATATATATATATATATATATTATATAGTGGGTGGTTTTCTTCTGCTGCTGTTGCTCTTTCGCACATTTAGCATTTTCTGATAATAATAATGTCATTGAGAATATGACTAAATAGATAGGTAGCTGGTACGATGTCGACTTTTGATGATAACGTATACGAATATTTAGTATCCGTCATATTATCAGTCGAACACTGGCAACAGGTGTTCTATTATGAGCACGACCGAGCGATTCTATCGGTGGCGTTATTTCAGTTTTTTTTTTGAAAGGGAGGCGCAAGAGTTTCGATCGGAGTTGGTTAACTGAGTCCCATAAGTTAATAGCTATAATATATAAGAGCTTTTAATATCAATTGAAGTTTTAATTGTGGTTTAATAGAGGTTATACAGCCCATAAGCGTAACCCAGGAAACACCAACAGGTAAAAATTTATGACACACATTTTTTTATAAATTCTAACCGTGAGATGGTTCGATTTTGATGTTTGGATTTTCCAAAGATCAAAAATAATTTGGTTGAAAGCAGCAGGTAAAAAGTATAAATATTTGGGACTCGGTTCACCGGGTAGATTAAAATCAGTGGGACTCAATTTGCCGGTTGATAAATTTGACCTGATGGCTCGGGACTCAATTTACCTAGCCCCGTTTTGACCCGCCTGTAAAACTGAAACAAGGAAAGGTTTTCGTTTTGTATTATTCTACGTCCTCCGACTACTGTTGCGACCCATCGCGCCGTGAGGTTCATTAGGTCAGGTTAAAACAAGCCTTACATTAAGATAATATTCGTTAAAATATATTGACACGACACATGTGGATGTCTCTGACTACACAGCCCAAACTCGGGGTCAGACACTGGCCCGCTGTCAATAAGGCGCGGGTGGGGAGGGGGCAAATTCTTACCACCCTGCCATCCCCCAAATGACGACGCCACTGAAAAATTAACATAACCAAAAACGAAAACGAAACCACAAGTTAAAATTTTACGGAGCAAATTGAAAATATATAATTTAAAAAAATTTAAATACTATAATTACATCTATATAATGATATCTAGGGAATAAATTGATTATCACTCATTACTACGTCAATATAATAAAATTATCTCTGTTACAACCAAACTCTGTAGGTGTTAATTATTATTAATAATATATTATAAATTATAAGTATGATGAACAAAATTAACCGTTTTTTAAAACCATAAAAAACATCAAAAGAACAAAAACCATTAACCGATAAAAATTATTACGGTTTGAAGCCCCGGTCAATTGTTTAATGCATCACTATGGAATTTATTGAACATTAATTTATTTCAAATGTTGTAAATTTTCGGGTAAAAATTTTTCACGCGGATATAGAGACCAATTTCAGAACTACCACTTCGTACGGACAAAATTATTGTACATATTTGAAGTAGTAACAACATTGACAATTTACTGCCAATATGTAAAAATGCATTTTAGATTTTTTTGGATTTGGAGTAAGAAGCTCATACTTTTACAATGATTTCAATGATGTACATTTCTTTTTATCTTTATTCTTTTATTCCCCAATATGAGAGAAATATATTTTATAGTTAAATTATAAACCTAACTTCACTCGGTCGATTTTTATTATTTACTATTCATTTGTTTCAAATTTAAATTATTCTGAGGTGCTACCACCACTATTGTATCCGGAGAGTGAAAAATATTAATGTTGTCCATATGACTTTTCGCATTTTATACGATACATGCGAAACACCAGCTTATAAGTATATGAGTATTTATATACAGAACAATATTGGCCTACTTAGATAAAGAACCAAAGTTGCTACAACTTACTACTTACATTTGAAGAATGGTTTTAAAAAATTAATAAGTACCAACTTACTTCGTTATATTATCAAACAAAACGTATACCTGTAATTTGATAAATTTGGTAAAAAATAAAGGCATTTTTAACAATGATATTAACTAAACAAATATTGTATATATCTGATGACGCTTAAACACTAAAACGTTCAACAGAATTTTCACAATAATTAATGTGAAGGCTATTTTATCTTCTATGCTTACAAGTCGCATGCCGCAGCCAAATGTCAATTCATTAGGACTAGAATGCATGGCGCTGTTATCATAAAATATGTTATCAAATAAAATTCAGCGCTATCTAGGTAATTACATTTTGTCATATAGACTTCATTTCGGGGTCAATGAACGACGGTTTGGCTTCAATTTTATAACACGGTCTTAATAGGGAACGCCCTCTCTATCTTACTCTACGGTTGAGTCACAGTCATGATTTAAGATATATCTTGAACCATGGTCACGGTATGGAATAATATGTCAAAAGGTAAGAAACGAACTGTCAAACTCCTTCCCCCCCCACACACACACACACACACACACAAGCGTGCGCGCGCATGATTAACGCCGTGTAATGATCGATAATAATAATAATAATACAATATGAAAGTCGTCTTTTCGCGAAAAGTTTCGAACACCGAACGGCGAATTTATCATGAACCATTCGAGCACGTGATGCACATTATATTATATTAATTTTATCGATCGCCAAACGCGCGACACAGTCGTCTCGTATAATCTCGAAACTTTTACGTTCGTTTCGATTATAAAAAATAATAATAATAATAATATTATTATTATCATTCGTATTGTTAGTGTGTATATTATATTGTTTTAAGTATTCGTAATGGATTCTCGTCCGACGACCGGAGTGATGGGAGGGGAGAGTGGGGAGACGGCGAAAAAAGTTTTAGTTATCAAGAGACGGTAATAATAATAATAATAATAATAATAATAATACATAATAATATTGTTACACGATGTCCGTTAAAGGCGCACGTTTCGAATGAGCTAATAATAATGAGAATTGGGGTCGTGCGATGAATTATTTCGGACTGCCGATTTGGCGCGAACAACGGATTTCGGCCCGTGAACGGCGGTTTCGCGACAAAATGTCCCTGTGATAACTTCCCTTATCATTTTTATCCAGCGGAAAAACACCCCATAAAACAAAACCTAATGTTATATCAATATTGAATACATTAATATTCAATCACAAAATACGTTTTTAATTATTTCATGATATTCATATTGTATTTAAATGCAAAATGTTATAAAAATAACAAGTGAAAATATATTACAAAACCGAATTCGCTGTAAAATATAACACATTATAACAAGATGAATTTCAAGGGAATGTTTTCGTCTTGAAGTGATTTCCAAAAATGCATAATATGATTTAAAAATATTTTCAAAATAACTTCGTATTCGTCATTGAAATTATTTACAATTGTTCGATATTATACTCTATATTTGAATTATTTTTAATTTTTAGAGAAACTCAAAAAATGCTTGAAAAATTCACATTGTCGGATATGTGAGTGTAAATTTTATTTATCTACTACGAATAACGTTATGGAAATGTTAACTCAGAAAAAAGACAGTTAGATTTTGCTACATGAAATTTCTCACTCAATGAATTCTTCTAAAGTGTCCATTAACATTAAATATAATTTTATATTTAAATAATTATACCTAGTTAGGTGGACACTCCCCTTGAAAAAATCCTAGTTGCGCCACTGGTATACTATACTACAGAGAAAGGCGTGAAACGTTAAATTTTGGATTCAATGAGTTTATTTCATGATATTTCGTTTAACTTTTGACCGATTCCCCGTGTCTTTTTCCGCAAAGATGCCAAACAATAAAACAGATAAATCCGTGAATTTTCAAATATATATGATTTTAAAATGTTTTTGTTCTACAAAAACAATACACCGGATATGAGATTTGAGTTATATTTTTTACTGAACATAATATTATGTAACAAATTAGGGCAAATCGCAGTAAGTGCCTCGGAGACTCGGCATTATCTCGTAGGAATTCGATTTGATGAACCGCACGCTGAATATACATCTAGTAATCTAGATAAAAGGTTTATTTTCTTACAGCGTCTCTGGATAAGTAATAACTATGGGGATGCTGCATTTTGTAAAATTCACGCGAGTAAATAACGAATAAGGTCAACCTCAGTAAAAATGCATTGCATATTTTAAAATGATATAAAAAAAACAACTGAAAATCATTGATTTAATAACAAGAGAAACATTTATTTGTAATTTTAAATACATTAAAATTTATCAAATCTGATTCATTATTCATTCATAATGCATTACAATACGTTGCCATCTATCAACTATAACATTATGTAATATTTAATACAATGTACACATGTAAAAAAAAAAAAAAAACAGACATAATTCTCATCATGGGTATTCTTTGCTCCTTGGGTGTGATATTCTTGGTGGGTGTATTGCATTTTAAAGAAACTACGAATCATTTCTCCAATAAAACAATTCTGAGTGGAGCTTCAGTTAATATACTCTAGATGGTAATTTTGTTGTCCAAAACGATCCAGCTGTAAGAGAATTTGAAGTAAACTTTAAAATGCTAAAAAACGACTCAAAATCTAAAAAAATAACCGCCTTGCATTTCCAAACTCTTTGGCGATTTATTCGCGTTTTGTGCCCGAAAAGCTATAATGTCCCGTAAACCATGAAAATGCGAAATCTTATTTCGTCTTATGCCTATTTTATTTTTATTATTTATTATTTACCGTGAAGTGTGATAAACGTACGAGGGTTTGGGATTAGACGAAATTACCGAGGGGAACGGTCTTCGTTTAATATTCAACCGAGCCCCCCTGTTCCCCTTCCAGTCGAACACTTCACATCATAGGCATTTCCCCCATATCCTTTGGGTATTACAAACGGTCACAACTTACTATAGTGATGTGCCACGTGAATATTCCCATGAGAAATAATATGTATACGAAGTACACACTTTTTTTTTAATATTTAATTATTTATTTGATAATAATTTGAGTAATCATTAAAAGAACGAACGAAGTGAGAGTTCTGTTGATTTTATAACCGTATTTATTTCTCTATAAGAGAACATTATTTATCCCCACAAATAGTACAAAGTTCAATAAGACGTTCTCTTCGACATCAACATGTTTTCCTATGGGATAATATAATATCGTAAATATGAACAACATAATCACATTAATTTGTTTTATAACGTATTAAAAAACGTATTCTCTGTGAACTCTGACTTCAATAATATTATTGTAATAGTATAAAAATTCCTATTATTTTGGAAAATTATTATCGATTTGCGGAACGTTCCGAGGAAATGATCTTTTGCCGACATCGTTTTGAAATTTCCAAAAATATAAACCGTCATTAGTCACAAGTTAAGAATCGTATAATATTCGCGGATATAATATAATCTCGCAGCCGAGTGTGTTTCGTCCGCGACATCGGACATGTAAGTATAACAATAATAATAATAATAATAATAATGTTACTACGAAGATAATAATATTATTATTATTATTATTATTATTAGTATCGTATACGGTTTTTAAAAACAACCGAATTATGTCACATCCGGCAGTTTATGAACGTGATTAATGGCCAAACGGGTGTGCTCGGGCACTCGGAGGCGGGGTGCGCCTTCCGCGATTACTCGTGTGTGTGTGCACTCGTATACGTTTTACGTATGTATACCGAACTATACACACACACACACACACACACATATATCTATGTGTATTACATTTCGGTAAATACACGTGTACGCCGACATTTTTGTACACTCCGCTCCTCGCGTGGCAGTCGTCACACTGTTGCCCGTCCGTCCGTCCGACGAACTCCGATCTTCCGACAAGTCTCATCATTATGCTACCACAATCACCACCAACGTGGCCCTTCGACGATTCAAGAGATCGTTCTTTTTCGTCGGGTGTGTGTGTGTGTGCATTTGTTTTTTATAGACCCTCGGTTGGAGCGATGGTAGCTATAGTCAGAGGCGTCATTTGGACCGCGCAGGGTATACATTTGCGTATTTAAAATCCAATATTATAGTTATTTGGCCCGCTTTATAAATTGTTTGGCCTGAATAATAAATACCCTATTCGTCTACATATTTTATTTTTAAATCAATATTATTATTTATCCTGAATTAATGAAAAAAAAAGTCATAAGGATGTCACGTAGATATTGTTTATTGCTTATAATAACTAAGGCAGAGGACTTGTAGCT
>JAIPRM010010266.1:0-13928 GCA_025469315.1 Stegophylla sp. TES_Ste_2020
AATAACCGAAAATATTGAATTTTCAAAATATAATAAAATAGATAGAAAACTATTGTTGCACGTGGATTTTAATTCATACCATCGTATTCAGCGTCGAAAAATTTATAAGATGCAATAAAACATTATCTACCTTCAGTAATTAAATGCTTATATTATATTGATATTTCGTAATATCTGTCTGTATTTCCTCTAGTTCAATTTTCATTCAAACCCTTGTAAAATGTTTAATTCTTTGTCCGTAAATATTCGCAATGAAATTTTCTATCTGGACACCAAATTTCAAAACAATCAGTTAAGCCAATTTTCTTATATGTACGTTAAAGTGCATAATTTTACGAAAAACTAATGATTTCCGTCGAAATTCTAACTTCAAACGGGTATAAAAAAAAAAGTTGACTAACGATTTTTAAGATATTTTCAGATCAATTAGACACATATGTCAGTGAGATCATATTAAAATTTCAAGTCTTAATATCAAAAATCAAAAATTTTATTGCATAAAAACTAACAAAAAGTGAGATATTTCCGAAATTTTCTAAATGCCGTACTTAACTCAAAATTGATCAAATCTTTTTGAAATTTTTATGACATATTTTCGTTTATATTTTTAGTGGTTGGTGAAAGTTTCAAGTTTCTAGATCCATTATTGTAGAAGTTATGGTAAAAATAAATTTTCAATTTTACGAAAATACCGGTAACTGCATATTTTGCCGTTTTTCGTTAATTTTTCGACAGTTTTTCACCGCGTTTGGAAAAAGTATTGAGAAATTGGAAAAATGACCTCTTTAAAATACCATCTGGGTGTGATTCCGGTTCTATAGAGATATTGATCGAAACTTTCGGACAAGTATTTCTGTACGAAAAAGTGTTCACAGAAAGAGAAAAAAAAAAAAAATAAACATCATTGTAAAATTATAAGCTTCTTCACTTCGTTCAGAATCTAAAAATATGGAATGTTATTTTCGAAAATACTTTGATTATAAATTTACATTTTGATAGGTCATAATTAATAAAAAAAAAAACCAGATGTATTGTACTCATAAAAAAAGGGGTTTGTGAACGTTGCTAAAAAATGCAAACTTGTTTAACAATTTTTTTTCTTCATATATCTATTTGAAGATTTAATATTAAATTTTAAAAATGTGTATGGAAAATTTTTCAAAAGAACGGTTCAGAAAGAAATGTTTGTTCTTTAGTTGCGTGGATGGGTGGATTGGTAGATGGGTAATTGGGGGAAGGGGGAAGATTAATTTAGCCTATTGGCACCAAAAAGTTAAATACGCCCCTGCTTCTTCTTTTTCCCCTCCCTCTCAATAATTCTTTTCGAACCCCTATTATCATTTGAATTCCCAATCGTTTTGACTTTTTTACTCGTTTTTTAATAAAATGCGTTCGTAAATTTTTTTCAGATGGTACGTGCATTTTTGCCGGCCATGAAGAAACGCAACGCGGGTCACCTCGTAGCCACTTCCTCGATGGCGGCGTTCACTGCCGCGGCCAACATCGTCCCGTATGCGGCAACCAAATTCGGCGTCACCGGTAAGAAAGCACAATCACCAGTGATGGGTATTAATTAAAAAAGTGAGGGAATATTCATGAAATTAGTTGTTAGTAACGGGAATTATTATTATTAATAGTTAAATTTTGTATAGAATACTCCCGGCCATCATTCTATTATTTTCATTTAAAACATAAATATTATAATGTCATCCTTATCAATGATATCATATCATAATTTTCCTAAATGAGGAAGTAGAAAATTCACATCTCTAACGTATCTACTGCACTACCTATACATGTTATTTTGATATTGATGAGAAGATCCTATACTGAACTTTATATTTGTGGACATAAAATCAACAGATGTGTCACTTCACTCAGAATAATCTAAAAACTTAGCACGATATTAATCGATTTCTGTTAATAAATAAATTTTTATTAAATAAATGATTTAGAATTTAAAAAAAGAAAAGAAAACATAATTTTAAAATCATAAGCTTTTTCACTGCGTTTAAAAATATGAAAAAATTCTATTACTTCATATATTCATATCCATGGCAGTGAATTTAAAGTATTTTTTATGTTTTTTTTTCGCTACATTGTATAAGAAAATGGATTGAACAAAATTTGTTTTATGTTATTTTTTGCATGATTTCATGATTTTTTAGATTCTGAACGAAGTGAAGAAGCTAGTGTTTTTACAATGATGTTTATTTTTTTTTATTTTTTTTTTCCGTGTACAACTTTTTGTATAGAAATACTTGTCCAAAAGTTTCGATAAATATACTTTTTGAAACCCGATTCGCCTCTAGATTGTACTTTAAGGAGGTCATTTTTTGAATTTCTCAATTCTTCAATGTTTTTTTTTGGAAAAAACTATCCAAAATTTGACAAAAACGACTCGAAAACCATAATTTTTTGATCAGAATTTTATGAAAATTTAATCATAGATAAAAAATCCAATAAAAAAGATTTTGGCGCAAGAAAATTTTAAAAATGTGAAAAAAAATTTTGAACATTTTTTTTTTGTCTAAATATTTCAGTTTTTCTGTTCAGTCTATATTAAATTGGTATTAGATAATTTCTTATAAAACCATAAATTTTATTGGTGCAGCACGATTGCGCACTTTTTACCCTTTTATATTTGAGCAAACACAACACTATTGCACACCTTTTATCTTTTTTGGTTTGAGCAATTAGAAAAAATAAATTATAACAAAAATTAAGTTTATTAAATTCAAAAAAAAAAAATGTCCAACATTCATAACGTAATACGTAAATTCAAAAATGAATTATTAGTGTTCGTTATGGCCATACATGCATGGCTACGGATCTGTAAATAATATTTCGTCAGGAACTAATAGACAATAACTGAATAAGTTTTAGTAGTTATATTTTCTTTAAACGTATTCACATCAGCACATCAGATAATATTTTAGTTGTACCGGATTTTATCGAATGCTGTCTGTTAAATGGTGTGGGTTTTTACGCTCAGAAGACGTAGAAGACACTTTTCCTTATTCAATTTGAAAATAGCCCGGCTAATAATTTTTTGAATTCGCTGATTATATTCTGAACAATTTATTGTACATCATCTGATGCAAAATTTTCACCGATTTTATGGGCAACTGTTCAGTTTCAACAGAGGCAAGAACGAAAAATCGGTCAGAACAGTGCCGTAGACAGAAATTTTTTATTTTTTATTTTTATATTGAGGTAGGTAGTTAAAAAAAAGGCATGAACATAGTGTAAATTATTTATAAAATTTTGTTTTAATTTTATATATTTACTACTACTACTACTAATGAAAACGACTGGAGTACAATTTAATTATAACAAGAGATTTATTTTTTAGGTGATTAAATAAATCTATTACCTTTATTTGTATCTATATTGTTGCATATTTCAAAGACTGTTTATAGTAACTGCAGTATATTTTGAATTTTTCAATATTTTATGAATTTTTTTTTTTTGATTTGTATTTATTTCATATAAAATGATCAAATATATTAATTACTTTTAGGATTTTGTTTTCTTTTGTCGTGATTTATTCTTGGGTTTTAATCGTCATCGAAAATATTTAGTTTCAAAAATTTTTTTAAATTAATGTTTACCTAATTTGATTTCCTTTTTTTTTTCAAAAATGAATAATACGATAATACAAACGTGATGAAAAATGATTTATTATTCAGTTACTTAGTTACTATATTATATTTTTATTCGACAAATAATTTTTTTTTTGAATAGGTATTTCAATTTTATAAACGCATATTGTTTTAAATTTAAATTTATTTTAGAAAAATAAATGTATAAAACACAATTTTTTAAACCGTATTATGACATTTTTGCAGTATATAAGCTCATTTTTAAGAGAGCATATTTACTAGTTTTTTAGAGCATATAAATCCGAACCCTAATCATGACTATATTATATTATATTTTTATTTGTTGTTAACAGGTTTGTACACATCTCTGAGAGAAGAACTCAGGGCCAATCCGTCTAACAACATAAAAACCACTATCATCCATCCGTTCTTTTTGGACTCCGCTCCGATAAATGTTAAACACTGGGAAGTTAAGTGAGTATACTATATTAAAACATGAACTGACGATTATTTAGGTGGTACATATATATTATTATTTTTCATAACAATTCGATCGACGAACCCTCACCGAAATAGCAATCTTTACTTTGTACATTTATTTGTTTACGAATTTAAATCAAACTTGAAATGAAAAATACTTAATATATTACTTCCAATGACGGACTTTCCCACACTTCAATCAAATGCCTGTATTATACGCCAAAGCACAGGCGCACGTATCACGGAGAGTTCATGCCCACTGGAAATTTATTATTCTTAGATTTTAATTTCATATTTTATTGGTATTACAATGATTTATTTTCATTTTTTATGAACCAAACCACTTTTTCAATAGAAAAAGCTCAACCAGTGATTTATAAATCAGAAATTTAATATACTTAATTGATACTTTAAAAGTTTAAAATACATAGGAAGAATTATAATTGTCATTTTAAAATTTTAAAATTTCAAAAATCATTTATCTTAGAATTTTATATTAAGTATTGTTATAAAAAAAAAAAAGAAAACTAGCTACAAAATTTTTCTTTCTATAATTGTATTACATTTATACGTAATTAGCATAAATATCGAAATGATGGGAATAAAACAACATAATATAAAACAACAAATGACGAAGTACCTGAACAATTAAATGAATAAAAAAAAACATCACAACGAAATTGTTATTAAATAGCCGGAAATCCTTTGCACTATGAATATTCTTAAATCCCTTGGATGGAATTTGGTGGGTGTGTTGAATATGAAAAAAAGATAAAGCATTTCTTCAATAAAACGATTCTGAACTTAGTTTTAGTTAATACAAGACAATTTTATTTTTAAAATTATGATGTTTATAATCATTACAAAAAGAAATTACTTTGTAGTCAATCAGTTTATGTAGCACAATGAATTAAAAAACACTAAAAAAAGAAGAAAAAAATTACAAAACAAAACATTTCACATATAATTTTCTTTCACCAAAAGATTTTTCATATTATCGTCCATCAATACTTAAATTTTCATTATATTTCGATTAAAAAAAAACAAAAAATGTTTTCAACCCGATTTTATCAAATTTTTGGTAGTTTTTCCAAAATTTGGGAAAAACTACTTTGATACTTTAAAGATATGACGTCTTAAAAGTACCATCTAAAGCAAATTCTGTTTCTAAAAATTTGGATAATTATTTCTTTACAAAAAAGTTTACAAAAAAAAAAAAAAAAAAAAAATACAAAATGTAGCATCAGTGTAAAAACACGAGCTTCTCCACTCCATTCAAAATATAAAGTATCACAATAAAATTGTTATTAAAAATTATTTTATGTATATTATCGATTAAATATCAAAATGAAATTGAATGGACGTTTTGTTGTTATATTGTTCTTAAACTAAAGCTCCGCTCAAAATCGTTTTATTGGATAAATGATTTATCGTTTCTATAAAATTCAACACACCTACCAAGGATATCCCGCCTGAGTAGCAAAGAATACTCATGAGACCTATAAAGCTCATAACACATAAATTTTGTGACCGAAATCAGTTATTTTCATCACTATTGCCGTATATTTTTTGAGTTTAAAGTACGGGTGGTTAAAAAAAACTATTTCACTCTTAAATCGGACATCACTTACTCGATGAGTTACCTATTCAAAGTCACTTTAATTTTACTTTGACAATTGTCTCAGTTAATTTATTTCTACAATATACTAGGTCAGGGATGACAAATCTATGGCAGGCGTACCAAAAGTTGGTACGTAAGATGAATTTCAGTAGGATTTTAATAAATTTTTTTTTTTTTTTTGATTCTGAACGGAACTTATGATTTTATAAGAAGCATATTATAATGATATGAAATTTATTTTTTCCTCTTCTGTGATCACTTTTTTGTATAAATATACTCGTCCGAAAGTTTCAACCAGCAACTTATTGGAACAGAATATTCAGTACTATATTAAAGTAATTTAAAGAGTTCATTTCTCGAAATTCGCATTATTATGGTTGACACAGCAAATTATAAGTTATTTCACGTCATTTAATTTCGGTTTAATCGTCTTCTATAGACAATTTGATAGAAACCGATTAATTTGTTAAATATTACGGTAACCGTGATAACACAATGGTCAATAAATATTCATTTTTAATTATGTTTATTTTTAACGTTGGTAACCACCGTAACGAAAGCTCCGCTCAGAATCGTTTTATTAGAGAATAATAATTGTTTTATCATTTTTTTTTTTCTTAAAATGCAATATACCCACTAAGAACATCCCAACCGAGGAGTGATGAATACTCATGGTGTGCGAAATATGTTCGGTTTTTTATTTTTTTGCATATTACACCTTCAAATGTGTATCTTCTATAAAAGTGCACATACATTTTTTTTTTATGGCACGGGAATAGTTTTAGGGTTTCACCGTTTTCCACCAAAATGAATCTTTCTCTTTTCTAAAATTACACGTTTCCAACCAGGGGCGGATCCAGAAATTTATCAAAGAGGGCGTAATTAAAATGTATCCAACAGATACTATTCATAAACTAGTATTTTTTACAAGTCACAATGTAATACATTTTTATATAATAAGCTCAAGGGAAGGGTATTTACCCTATTACCCCCTCCCTCACCATGGATTCTCCACTGTTTCCAACAAATTTTTGATCTACACATTACGAAGTTCAAAAGTTTGAACATGATATTATAATGATTTTATGTGTAAATATGAATCAATTTATATTTTATTATAATATGTCAGATTTCAGAAATTGTTTCGTGCGTATACAGACTCTTGGTAGATGTACAATAGAGTTTCCTAAAATCATTAAATTAAAATCAAAATCAAATGTTATTAAATACAAGTACATATAAGAACCATGTTTAAAATTGTTTGTGCGCTTATTTTTTTTTTGAAATTTGGCATATTATAATAAAATATAAATTATATTCATATTTACACATAAATTCATTATAATATCTTATTTACACTTTTGAACTTCGTAGTATATAGATCAAATAATTTGTTGGAACGTGTAATTATTGTAGAAAAGAGAAAGATTCATTTTGGTGAATAAAGGATATTGGTGGTTAAGGGAAAAGAGCATTTTGTTGGAAAAGGGTCCCGCCCTAGTTATAACATCCTTGATTGCAAATTGTTGGCAATATACTTAGAAAAGGTCCTCCTCCCCTGTACTAGGCAGTGGCGTATTTGAGGGGAGGGCGATGGGTGGATAGTCCCCTTCTTGATGGTTTTTTTTTTCATCGAGATGTAATATTATACATTTATAATTATATAAGTTCATCTACCGGGGACTATTTTTAAAAGAATAAGAAAAAGACGATTTTATTGTAACCAATTATACTTTGATACTTGTCGTAAATAATACGAGTGAATAATACTTAATTAAAAATTTTATTTCGAGTGAAGTTAAGAAATATTCGTTAAAATTTATTCAATTTGTCATTGTCAACAACGATTTTTTTTTAGTAACAAGAATTAAACAAATTATTATACATTATTTTTTATGTAATACCTGTTTCATTTATAAATTTATAATAACAAATATTAAGTATTATCAAATTCTTTTACCTAATTCTTTTTATATATATTTTATCAGTTTTATGAATATGACATTGTTCTATTGTTTATTAAACAAGATTGAGGAGACTGAAAGCAGTGGCGCGACTAGGATTTTTTCAAGGGGGGGGGGTGTCCCACCTATAAATTTCTACTATAATTATTTAAATAAATATAAAATTATAATCAATGATAATGGACACTTTACAAGAATTCATTAAATAGAAATTTCATGTAGCGAAATCTAACTGCCTTTTCTACGAGTTAACATTTTTATAACTAATCATTGTAGATGAATAAAACGTAGCGTCACATATTCAACAATATGCATTTTTAAAGCATGTATCAAGTTCATTTCTGAACTTGTAGAGAATATAATATTGTAAAGTTAAAAGGTTTCTTTTTCTTCAATGTTCATTGAATGAAAATTCCATAAATATGGTTTGAGGGGGGTGTCCAGATACCCAAAACATGCCCTTGGTTGCGTCACTGAGTCAGAATGTAAGAAAGCACGATTATTTTCAAAAATTTGAACGGCAAAGAAAATAAGCGTTCTATTATTGGAACGATGAAAAAATATTTTAGGCTAAAAATAATTTACAAATCGCCTCCTTCTTGGTGGAGCTTCAGCTACGCTACTTGTAGTAGTAGGTGTAATCGATTTTCACATCGTGTGTCTTTCGACCAGGTCCGTTTTGCCGATCATTTCGATTCCACAAGTGGCCGCCAAAGCTATTCAAGGCATCAAACGAGAGGAAACCATCGTGTCCGTTCCGGAACTGTTGAGATTCGTGATGCATTGTTTATGGTAAGCGATACGTGGTATCGTCTATAATATAATATTATTTTCCCGACGTATCGAGATCCGTATTCGAGAATGGTTAACGCTAATATTATCCGTCTCGTACGCGTTCTGTACTTTTTTCAGGTTGTTGCCCCAGAAATCGATAGATTATTGGCGTGACGCGTTTTCTGCCGAAGTCGACGACGTTAGCCGTTGATTTCAACGCGAAAAAGCCGAAGACGGTTTCCGGTCGCGCACATAAAATCGTTGGCTACGATATTATTCGATTGCGGATTGACATCGTTTTTGAATATTTGTACATAAAATATTCTCAAAATATACTTTTAAAATAGTGCTTTAGAATATATATATTGAGATTTAAGTCGTTTCGATTCGATATCGAGTAGAGCGCCATCCCTCCTATTATATTTGAAAAATTACCTGTGTATTATTAATAATAATTGTACATTATGTATTTAGGTACTTAAAATTACAAATAAATATGTAAAACACATATTATATACTATAGTTTAATATTATTTACTTGATATACTTACGTGTAACTTAATATTCGTGATTAAGTACAAAAATATAATGTATACATATTGTCTATTGTATAACTGATATAAACTCGTGTATATTTTTCAAACGTTTCTCGTGTTTTCCTTTAAATTCCCAAAGATTCCGAGTTGGTTATTGAAGGCAGGGACGTAGCCAGGATTTTATTTCGGAGGGAGTCCAGTTAACAGAAAAAAGAAAAAGGGAGGGGACATACTTCGCACTTTGAGTAGGATACCAAGAGGTGGGTGTGTTAGGTTTTAATGGAACGCTGAGTAATTTTTTCAATAAAACGATTCTGAGTGAAGCTTCAGTTAGTTATAAACATCGATATTTGTTAATTTTATATTGAGTACGTTTAATAAGTTGTTTCATTTACATTTTATCCGAATTTCATTTATGATAACGTATTGTTGAAATTCTCATGATTTCAACAATACATATTTACTTTAGGAATTGGCAATAACAGAATAATCGGTGTTCATTTAAATATTGGAGAAAATAATAAAATTTGCGTTTTTTTGAATTTTAAATCACTTATGATTAAAAATTGCCACAACTGATTTTAACGAAAATTAACTTTTATAAAAGAATACTGGTATATAATAATATGAAATAAAAGGAAGAAAAATCTGCCATTATTTGGTTTAATCGACATTATTTGATCTGTAATTCTAAAATTTAAGTAGTTGTAAAAAATTATTTAGATGACCAGTTTTCATGAACATTAAACCAGGTGTATAAATACACATTAGGAATCATTTGATAATAGAAAATATTAGTTTTTATTTAAATTTTAAACGTTTTGAAACGACTGAAAAGTAAATCGTTATTTTACGTAAAAATTCCCAATTTCTTACAATTTCTAACTTAAAACGATTAGAAAATCAAAAGTTAATTAAGTTAAGATTTTCTAGTTTTTTTTTTTCGGATTAATTAAACATATATTATGTGAGTAAGGTTATGTTACAATTTTAGCTAATAATATCAAGATTGAAGAATTTTATTAGATAAAACCTAACAAAACATAAGTTTATTCCAAAATACTGTAATTATCCAAAAAATGGTCAGATTTTAATGAAAATTTTAAGTTTTTAGTTCAAAATTTTTTCGAAGTTTTGATGAAATTAATATATAATCGATTTTATGAAAATTTTATTTACAGCATAATTTGCTGATTTTACTCAATTTTTCAATAGGTTCTCCTCGTTTTTAAAACATTATTGAGAATTTTGAAAAATGACCTCTCTAAGTACCACTTGGATGTGATTTCTGATCTACGCGATTATTATGTGGTTTAGTTTTTTACTATAATATTTATATAAATTTATATACGTGCTCACCATATCATTTGATAGTTTGTTCTTTAACATATAGGTAATTAATTACTAGATAAACAGCTCATAATATGTATAATTAACGTATAGTTTTAATCGGAAATTGTTAAGTCCTCGTGGGCAAAGTAAAAATAGTATTTTTTAAAAATTTTTAGACGTTCGACATAAACGTGTATTATGGATGACCAGTGGCGTTGCCAGGATTTTTCAATGGGAGAGGCAAAAAAAATAATATAATATTATATAATTAGTCTCAATAAAATTATAAATATTATTATTATACATTTATTTTATCATGATTTGTCAGAAATATACTAATTCCTTCACAGTCAATAAATATGAAAATAATTCATTATATGTATAATTGTATCGCTATAACTATATAATTCTAAATATCTGGGATTAAAAGTTATTGAGTGTAATTTCTCTCATAAAAACACATTGAGTGTAATTTAAATTAAAAACCACGTAAGGTTTTGATTGAAAAAATCATTAATATAAAAATTGGTTCGTCAAAATTCTAACCTTAAACCACTGTAAGAAATTGATTTAAATAAAAAATTGTATGATCTGTTCATCTGTTCAGTACCTGTCGTATGTTATAAATTATGTATATATGAGTAAGGTTTTATTACATTTCAGCTCATAACATTAAGAATAAAATAATACGAGAAAAACTCAAGTCACAACAATTTTTCTAATATTCTGTATTTATATAAAATATATTATATTCGATTTTTTTGACAATGTAATCAAATCTAAATCATACATATTTTGTAATATTATATTTTTGATAACAGAATATGAAAAATTGAATTTTATAATTTTTTTTGGAGGGGAAGGGGGAAATAAAACTAAAATTTACTTTTTGAAAATTTGCTCTATTCTACTCAGAATTCAAAAATTATTTTTTTTTAATATAATTGTATGTCTTATATGAATACGAAATATGATCTAATTGAATGAAAGTTCAAACCAACTGTACGGGTTCAAAGAATACGACCGATGGGAGGGGGTATACAAAATATGTATTATACCCACAGTCATAGAAAATAGTACAAATAGTCAAATGTTTTTATGAAGTAGTCGTGTGACTATTTTTAGTAGTTTGTAAAAGTTACAAATTTCTAGCTCCATTATTTTTAAAGTTTTGTAAAAAAAATGTTATTCAATTTTATAAAAAAAAGTGTATACTTCGTTCGTTGGAGCGTTCTTTGCACGTCGAGTGGGATTATTTTGACGGGTGTATTGAATTTTAAAGAAACGATAAATCATTTTTTTCAATAAAACGATTCTGAACGAAGGAAGTTATAGGTATAAAAAAAATAATAATAAAATGCAAATAATTCGGAGGGTCGGGTACTGTTGCGTCATAACGGTATTGCCTTTCCACTACGCCACACTAAAATATTTAACATTCTATAGAGTTTTGAGCAGCTGAACATATGGTTTACATTTAACACTTTTATATGTATTGTCATTCGAAGACTCACTTTATTACTATCACTTCCGGTGTAGATATTTTATTATAGGGTGACAAAAATATTTTTCATAATATTTTTAAATAAATAAGTATTTATTACATATATATATTTATTTATGTATAATTACATATATTAATTTATTTATTTAAGTATAATTTTTAAACTACCTATTATAGATTAAATTTAAACACATAAAAACATTATTTTGAAAAACATAAAATAACACAATGAAACTAAATTGATACTTTTTAAAATTTCTTCAAATCCTTTATTCATGCATATTGTATACTTTACTTTCTAAAAAAAAAAACTTGTTAATTCATTTTACTATTATAATTGATCTAATGATATCCAAAAGATTTCTAGATTCTTACATTATTTTATTCAATAATTTCATTTCAAAAATTTTAAATCAACAATAAGTCAAAAAACGGGATTAATATGGGACAGACTTGAAATTACGGGACAAAAAGCGTCCTGAGAGATGTTTGTCAGGACAACAGGACACAGATCCGAAATACAGGACAATCCTATATAAAACAGGACGTATACTAAATATAATATAATAATAGGACCCATATTATACCCTATTTTATGATGTTGTTTTTTGATATGTCTCAGCATACTGTCTCTCCTATTGAATGTACTTAAACACTGTTCACGTTTAAATGCAATGATGATCGCATTTATTATTGAGAGAGAATGTAACAGAAGAGATAACCATATACCTTGAATTAAAAAAAACACTTATGAAAGATTAATATGTTTGTCGTATGCTTTTACAGATGTGATGGTGATTATATGGTGATTATTAGAGATAAGATGTTGATGACAAATGCATTTTTTTTTCCTTTAATCTCATGCAATGCTCTCCAAGCTATAAATTCGTTTCATGCCTTTCTGATTCAAAATATGATAATTTAATTTTATATTTTTTTTTTTTTGCATTTTTATGCGTTTTGATTATAAATGCATTGTTTTTGCTTTTTAACGTCATTTTTTAAATTTTTTACGTCATTATTTCATATTACAAGTCATTTTTTGTAGTATTTGTAAACTATCGATCATTTTTCTAATAAAATTTTGACTTCCAGGATCGATTTTACATTTTTAAAAATAATTCTATCAAAATTATTGAAGAGTTTTTATTACAATTACATATAGGTACTTCATTGGTAGATACTAGGTCCTCACAATGTATCGTACAACTTATACAACATTTGCTTTTACATTTTTTGATTTACTCTCCCTTATTGGTATTAACCATGTGGAATTTATAAAAAATTTGGGAGAATTCGAATGATTTTGAGGGAATAAGCCTCCAAAATTAGGCTTCTCATTTCCTATTTCCGTCTATTTATCGAACAAAATTAATAGATACTCAACTTAAACGCACATTACGTATCAATTATTTTTTACGATCTCCTAATTTGAAAAAAACTGAGTAAAAGAAAAATAAATGTAATTTTTGATCAATAATCGTATATAATATGTACATTGTATATTTTTAATTGTAATAACAGGAAAATGTGTTAGACGTTATTTTACTATTATGAAAATATAAAAATTAATTTTTTCTGGACCTCATTTATTTAATATTTTATTCTTCCGTACTTCAACAGAAATTACTTTCCGACCTCTGTTTTAAAGGACCAAAACAATTAATACAGGACAATGCTCGATAGTATTATACAAGCGAGACGAAACAAATTAAAAACACCTTATATAATGAACATTGTTCGGATGATATAATATCATATATCAAGAGCGTAAACATTTTTGTATTACACGTTGGAATTGAGACGGGTTTTCGTTCGTTATAATATTTCTATGTGAAAAAGTGTTTCCAGAAAGAGAAAAAAAGTGTGTACTTCGCACGTCGGGGTGTTCTTCGCACGTCGGGTGAGATTTTCTTGTGTTGAATTTTAAAGAAATGATAAATCATTTCTTCAATAAAACGATTCTGAACGAGGGAAGTTAATAAATAAAAAAGCGGACATACTTCGCACGATGGGTGTACTTCGCACGATGGGTGTACTTCGCACGACAGGTGGTATTCTCTTGACGGGCGTATTATATTTTAAAGAAACGATAAATCATTTCTTCAGTAA